>MRSU01001372.1:0-26151 GCA_008369845.1 Trichomonas gallinae
GTCAAGATTATTGGTGTAAATCTATTTGATAGATCTACTGTAATTCAAAAAATTTATTTTGCGGGCGGGGAACTTTCTTGCGAAACCGATTTTACAAAATTAAAGTTACCAGACTTTGCAATCTATGTCCTACCTAACTATCCGTCACAGACATTCTGTTCTAAGCAAGTTAATAAAATTTCCAAGTTTCCTACATATCATACTAAATCTTGCGCTGTTAATAATGCATACAGCCAGAATAGGATAAATATCCTATCATCAATGATTCTAACTATAGATTAATTTCTTTGACATGTTAAAATTCTTTTTCTGACAAATAAACAAAATTTTTGACATCTTAAAATTAAACCATGTATAAAAATACAAAGATGAAGATATATAACTAGTTATATCAATAATAAAGATATTTAACATAAAAAGATGATTTTTAAATATATCTATTGGCTATATTCAAATGCTCAGCTTGTAGAATCGAATTTTTGAATTTACCCTAATATATTTTTCAAGACCCTAATTACTACTTTACATGTCAAATTTCAAAAAAATTACAAAACCAAGTCTTGAAAATGTTTGACCCTTCTAAAGCAGACCAGGCTGACAAGAGCATTCGCAAGATTAGGAATGAAGTTCTTAAAGCCGAAGAGAATCTCAAAATGAAAATAGAAAGGTCGCAAACAATGAGAGAACAGATTTTTCAAAAACAAAATCGACTCCAAGACTTGAATAATACATATCAGTCAACAGAATATGAATATAAATCTTATAAAGACAAAATTGATGGAATAAATAAAAGCAAAGAACATTTACAAGCGCAAAATAATATTTTATATCAACTTATTGCAGAAATAAAACAAGATACAATGCAAAAATCAAGAAATCCTCAGCACGAAATTCCAGAAAACGAGAAAAATGAAATAGTTACCAATTTTAATTATTTTATTGAAAATTTACAAAACGAATGCCGGCCAATTGAAGTTGACGAGCTTCTTACAGAACTAAATCAAGTGAAATCTGAACAAAGAGAATTGCAAAAAGAAATTGAAATAATGAAATCTTTAAATGGAAATTGGGATCCAGTCGATGACATGTCTCTTGATGTCGAAGATGTCGTCCAGAGAATATCTATTCCACCAGAAAAATCTACGTTGCCGCCACTTTCAAAAAGAATTGAAATTCCATATGATCCTTCTTTGCTTGAGACCATTTCTTCACAACAAGAGACACGCATAAATCATACACCAGAAGTAATAACAGACTTACAAAACGAAATTGAGAAAAGAAAAGTATTATTGAATCAAAATCAGTCATTATACAATGAACAGATAAATTATTTACAGAGAATTGCAGAACTATCGAGAAACTATTACACACAATCACATAATCAAGTAAAACAAGAAAACACAGATAATTTTGATTATAATATTCAAATTTCGCCAATAACAATTCCAGAATCACATGAAACCACAGAGGTCAACGATTTCTCTGATTTCACACAAAAATTGTTATCGCAGCTTCCAGAACCAACATTATTTGACGAATGCGTAGAAATTGCACGAAAAAGCGTAGATATTCAAGAAATAACAATAGATCCTCCAAATGTTCACAAAGTTACTCAAGCCAGCCAAGATTTAGCTCAATTATCCGGAAAACTCAAAAAATTAAAAAATATTCCAAAAGGTGATTATCAAAACATCCAAACATATGCAGCAAATCAAATATCAGACACAGCTGATGAACACGAGCGAGAAATTCCGAAAATCGAGCAAATTGATAATCACGCGCTCGAATCACTGCTACCTATTGCAGAGAAAATCTCACAAAACTTGTCCGAGCCAATATCATCGATGATTAACCAAGCGGACGACGAGTTGCCAGAAAACGAAGAAGAGGAAATAATAGAAGTCGAAACAGACAGAAAAGAAAAATTGAACGAATTCCAGTCGATGCTGGAACAAATAATTTCTATTCCATTCCCAGACGAATCGATCTTCCAAATTTCATCGTCGCCGCAAGAAACAAAAGTCGTCGTTAAGCCAGTTGACATCCCAGCGATGATAGAAGGCGTCTGCCAGTATCTCAGCCCCCAGCAACAAAACATCGATTTCATGGAGAACGAAATAATCGAATTCAGAAAGCGAATGAAGCTGCTGGACATGCAGATCAACTCACTGGAGGATATTGAGCTGAAAGTTTCCGACGAAGAAGTCGCGAGCACAGACAGTCAAATCAGGCAGCTCCAGGCGACACTTGATGATCTCAAAGAGAAGTTAAACGAAGTGAAGAAACCACTGACAAATCTGCAGAAGCAAGATGAAGAAATTGCAGCCGAACTCGAAAGCTTGACTGTTCCCGAGAAGTCAGAATTAGTCAGCTTGGAGAGGGAGCTGGAGCAGCGCACAAAGGAGTACGAGTCCGCTAAAGAAAATGCTGATAAAGAAATCCAGGACTACAGGGAACTCCAGCTAATGAAGAAGATGAAGATGAAGTCTTAATTTTGTTATATTAATTGTTTTATATATTAAAATAAAGTGTAATTATTCAATATTTTATAAAAACATCACAGAAATTCCTATTCCTCAACTTTTCATGTTGTTTTGATTTAAAATTCAATAACTATTGATGGAGTTAATAACTCTAAATATCTGAAAAATGTTTGTGTAATAATCATGATAAACACTCATTATAACATAAATTCATGTTATGCAATTTTATTATCTAGTTTTATCTCATTCGTGCCTTTATTGGTGTGTAACTCTAGTTTGCAATTATTCAAAATTTTTAAAATTATAAGAAATATTGTAAATTTATAATAAGAAGTATTTTTATATGTTATTCTTCCTGCTGTTCTGTGAATAATGATAGAATGATCTGCGCTTCGTTTTGTTTTGCTTCTGGAATGTTGTCCATACTTTCATCCAATGCTTCGATTATTGGAGTAAAATCGAAATCAATTTGCATTCGCTTGCAAAACAAGAAAATTGACTGTATTGATGCATAAACATCGACATTTCCGTTATCTATAGCATCGGCTATGCATGCGCTGAGATTCTCCAGTTTTACTAGTTTTTTTAAATGTTTTTCATCAGATTTGTCAATAAATGAGAAAATCAATGAAAAGCAGCTTCTTTTTTCATCAAGTGGGCATTGTATAACATAATCAAGGGCATTTTTAACGGAATTGAAGACTAAAGAAAGAGTTTCTGAAGTTGGAAAATATGATATATAGAAAGAAAGAATTAGATACGAAAAATTAACTAAACTTCTATTTGTTGACTCTGAGATTAAGCAAAGTTGATTAAGATCAATTTCTTCGTAAATTATTTTTGCGATTTGTGGAAAAACAAGAGAAGAGACTTTGTATAAGAAAATAAACAATGAATTAACCAGATCTGAATATTGAGGCATCATAAAAACGATCAATTCTGATATTATATCTGTATCAATTATTTCTTGATACAATTCTTTGTCTTTTATCAACATCACAGATAAGAAATTGACAACTTCTGGATAGAACTCATTATTCATTTCTAAATGCTGCGATTTTCTATAAATTTTCGTTATAATTTTCAATATATCTAATTTTTGAGGATTTGGATCAAATGCTAGTGCTACAGTCATTAGTTTAGTGCATATTGCGGCTGAACTAGGATCTACATCTATTAAACTTAATATTTGATCGTGATCAATGAAATTTATCAGTTTTTCTCTGTCTTCGGGCATTAATATGATGGCATTTATCAATAATGGAAGTGTTTGGCGATATACATTTGAATCGATGTCATCTTCGAATAAAGAGTCAAGAAACTCAAAGATAAAATAAATTTCATGAGAAATGCTTTTTTTAAAGAATATAATATTGGATGCACAATAAATCGCTGAACTTATTAAGTCTGAGTCCCCTGTTTCGATCATTTCCTTAAGAATTTCAAGTAATTTTAATATATCAAATGTTTTTGCGCTATTTGATTCTAATTTATATGCTAATGCATTAGATACATTAATTATAGCATTGCACAATCGAATTTTGTCTGTATTTTCTAGAGATTCAACAGCAATTTCAATGTTGTGCTGAATAAAGCCAAATATGTCTGAATGCGACTTCCTATGACTTAGATTTTGGCTTGGTAATTGCAGTGAGAAAAGAAAATCATCAATTTCATTAGATTTATAGTTTGGAATTTGCATTCAAGAAAAATGAGCAAAGATCATCTATATACAACATATATTTATACAAATATGATCAATTCTCATGTTAAAATGCTTCATATACAAATATATACTAGAAAGCTAAAAAAAAGTGGAAATTCACTTTCTGAGTTGTCGGACATGAAAAGTGGAACAAAGAGCAAAAATGGCCAAGTAAATTCTTTTTGAACTACGTCTAAGCAATACATTGGGATGCGTTGTATATCCTCGGATACAATCCATATCCATAACATTTTCTGCGAATTGGAAATTTTGAAATTAAAATCGATCTCGTTAGAACATTGCCATATGTCAAACGAAGAATTACATCTGAATTATACCCAGATTTCACTCATCAAATGGTGTCAAAAACACACAATTTTTGGAACTAATTGTAATGCAATTCTCGCCTAAGATATCTTATTCCTGTAGGCTTATAGAAGCTATATCTAAAGTATCGACCTTATGTATTCTATTTTTGATCAGATTTTTTCTATGTAATCCAACAAATTAAGGTTAATTCAAAAATATCATGTAAATCATTAATTTGCTAAGTAAATATAAAAATTTACCAAGTAAATTATTAATATGTCATGTAAAATATAATCTGCTATGTAAATAATAAAAATGTCATGTAATATATAATTTTGCCATGTATATAATACTGCCATGTAAACAACGAATTTGCCATGTAAATAAATCATTGATTTGAGACGTTTATTATATAATAGTTTTCGTCAAAAATGACTGATCAGCAGAAGCAACTCAATGTCAATGTAATGGAAAAGATGAAAGAAAACGGAGCCTTTTTTGATCTCCATGCGAGGCTTTTAGCAAATCTCAGCGAAACAGTCCAGCAATCAGATATTGAAGGACTTAAGCCATACAAGACATTAAAAGCCGACGAAATGTACGCCTGCGCCACAGAATGCGTCCTCCGCTATCTAAAACTCCATAAAATGGAAAATACTTTCCGCGCGTGCGTTGCAGAATCTGGCGGTAAATTCAAGCTAAATTCCAATAAATCATATGCCGAAGAATACCTAGACATCAACGACTGCGAGGATCCAATCAAAGAAACGCTTCTCGATTTCAAGCAAAACGTAGATACAATATTCTTTAATAATCGTGATAACCTCCGCGATCAACTCACAGCGAGACTTTCTGCACTGTTTACGAGCAAAGGAAAGTCTAAATAAATAATGTACATGTAATATTTTGTTAAAAAAATAAAATCTCATTTTTGTTTTAAGCAATCCATGTTATTTGATGCAATTATGAAAATAGCACATAAAATTTCCAATTGTTCCTTCAATTCTATTGAAATATATATATGATATATAGACTTTATGTTCAGATCTTGGTTATGTTTTAGACAACATATGTTTTTTGACGCAATTATAAAAATAATACACATGATATCTAGCTGTTGTTTCAATACCATTGAAATATATATGTAATTTTTGCTTAATATTTGAATCTTATTATTTTTAAACGACTTATGCTTGCTGACACAATCATAATAATGGCATATGCGATATATAGTTGCTGCCTCAGTTTTTTATTGAAATATATTGATTATATTTACATAATATTTAATCAAACAGAGCATTGCCTTCGAATCTTAAATCAGGAGTTTCATAAACTACTTCTGTCTCATCTACAGGCCAATGCATAAAACAAATAACAACAAGAGATAAAATATCTAAATATTGCGAAAAAAGAACATATCTACTATCATTTCTATATCTCATGACGAAAATTGAAACAATAGTTGTCAAAATGAGTATAAAAACATGAATAAATGAAGAATATAACTCAGATGAAATATCATCAACTTTTGGAGGCAATCTAAGCGAATTTAAGCATATTACAATTAATAACTCAAACAAGAAGACATCATCAATGTTAAAATTAAGCTTGATTCCTGAAAAAGAAAAAGGAATTAAATAAAATAGCATCATAAATAAGTGAAACTGTAGGATTGCTTTGATATATTTCGTATCTGACTGCTTTCTGTATATGTATGACCACGTTAGCACATCGAATGCCGCTAAATAAAAGGCATGTGAAACTCTTTCTACTAAAATTGAAATTGTATTTGCAAGATCGAATTCGAATATTGACAAAATAGTTATTGTTGGGAAAATAAAAACCGTTGAGATTGTTATGGACAGTGAAATAAGCTGCTGAACTAGTGTTGGCTGTTTTGATTTTACTTTCGATAAACTTGATTTGAATTTAAAGGATAGTAAAACGACACATAACCATATAAATGACTGGATACCAACATTTATATAGAAAAATATCAGGTTTACGTATTTCCAGACGATAATCAAATCGACTAATGATCCTTGTAAGAGATTGAAGCTCAATACCGAAATAATTGATCGTTTTTTATTACAGTTAGTTAGAAATAGCTGTGAAAAATGGTAATTATCGATTGAAATCGACCTTTCTGGAATAAATTTGACTTTATATTCGCTTTTATCATTCATATCGTATGAATTATTGTATATTTCTGTAAATGACCCTGAAGTAACGGCAATAAGTGGCTTTGAGAATATGCTTTTCGATGAAAATCCGAATTTAATATTTGTATAATAGGATTCTATGCTTTTTAGTTCTGTTGTAATCTCGTAATTGTTGTTTAATGATCGATTAGCTGGTATTTCTATCATTACATGTTGATTTGGAATTAAAAATAACGAAATTAATATCAAAAATATCGAAATTATGTATATGATGAATAATATACACAGAGATTTTAATGGCATTAGTTCATAAATCTCAGACAACAGCTCTGTTTGGCTCTTGTTTGTAATTTCAATAGGCTTCATATCAATCTTATCTATCATATCATATATAAAATGATGGATTATTTTCAATGGTTCTTAAAATAACGATTACATATATAATATGTCCATATTTTTTTTAAAAATTCAGATATATTCATACATTCACAAATACTACATATATGATTGCATCATTTCGCAGACATATGAATTGTGTCTGCGACATACATGGATTATAAAGGAAAAAATTTATCAATTTAATATTTTTTTCATAAAGGAGTGTTTTAATTAATTCCACATTAAATTTATTATGATTTTATATTCTGATATCGCATCAATCAAATCTATATATATATATATTCAATTTGCGTATTTTAAATTAGACATCTTAAAGAAGACAGCTATAGTGTATTAATATAAAATCAAGGTTGCTCAAAGCTGGTAATTACTCGTTGTTTCCCAATGAAAGATATAATGTTGATTGTTGAGTGCAGGTTAATGTTGTAAAACCATTCAAGACTAATGATGAGAATTTTCAAGCTTCGTGACAGGAAATTGGAAAAATCTTAAAAAGAGTTTGGTATGATTAAGCTTCAGATGCTGTGTTTGCCTATTTTTTATAAATTTGTCCATTTTTCCATCGAGTATAGTATTTATTCCAGGATCTGAGATAAGAAATTTGATAACTTCATAATAACCATTTCTTGAAGCACAAACCAAAACTGTTTCGTTATGATTGTTTTTTTTTTTGCATTTATGTCTATTCCAGGAACTGTGAGAAGGAGTTTGACAACTTCATGATAGCCATATATTGAAGCCCAAATCAAAGCCGTATTGCCATGATTGTCTTTTGCGTTGACATCTATTCCTGGAACTGTGAGAAGGAGTTTGACAATGTCATAATGGCCTTCTAAACAGTAATTGATAAAATCGATAGATAACTGACAGACAATATCGAACCTGTTTTTTTTATTTCATATTTTGATTCAATTTGATGAAGAATGTCGATGATTTCACTGTAAATTAGTTTTGCGTTTTTCAAACACGCGCAGAGTTCTTCCTTACCAAGAGTTTTGATGAGTGTTTCGTTAGAAATCATCGTGCGTATTGTTGACATATCCCGAACATTGACAGTATCCATTAAATATATGTAGAAACTGCTGGTAAAATTATAAAATTGGGATTTTAACTAATAAACAATATATTTGTCAATAGAATAAAATCTGCCATATAAATATATTCATGAGAAAAAAGGGACCAATAAATGACTCTGAACAATTCGACGAATTATTGACACAAGCTCGAAATACAGATAAGGATGTATCATTACGGCTCAATGACTATATTCTATTGATTTCAAGATTGAAATCAAATTTATCAGTGCCAAATTTAGTGTTATTATGCTCCATTGTTGGGGACATATGCGAATTAAATCATTCAATCGGTACTTACAACTCAGATATTCTCGATAAAATTGAAGAAGATTTGATAAAACTGATTTCAATTTATAAAACATCATCATTTCAATACACAGTTTCTAAAGAAATTTCATCAACTCTTGATTTATACGAAAACGAAATCCAAAATTTCCAAAAATGTATTACACGAATTAGAGGGTCTGTTTCATATAGATTCCCCTTTATATTGATCATTTTAACAATTGTTTGCTTAGCATTCGCAATATATCGATACATATTAGATCGTTTTGATTGATCTTTTTAGAATATATCTCGCTCTTTCGCATATTATTTGCTATGGTGACTATAATCGTCTCCCAAAGCCTTGTTATATGTTTTTAAACAAAAAAATGCTTGTATATTTATTTAGGGGCTGCAAAACTAATATAGGGGCCTAAAATTAAATAATGAGTATTAGAGACAAGTATCAGCTTTCAACTCATATCCTTGATATTTCTCAAGGTCACCCAGCCCAGGGTGTTGAAGTTCAATTGGAGAAATTCGATAAACTTTCTGATAAATGGAATTTTGTAAATAAATTAACAACAAATGCTAATGGAAGAATCGAAGAATTTCTAGAAGGCAGCGGGAACCATGGAATTTATAAGCTAATTTTTTATACATCTGAATATTTCCAAAAATCTGGAATCAAAAGTTTCTATCCATTTATAGAAGTTGTATTTGAAATCAGCGATGACGCTCATTACCATGTTCCAATCACATTATCTCCTTTCGGATACTCAACTTACCGTGGAAGTTAAGTCTAATATTGAAAATTTGAAGATAAAAACAGAAGAATAAGTGTTATTTTAATACAATGATATTTTTTATTTATAACTGAAGCAAACGAAATTGAAGATGCAAAGAAATGAACAAAATTGAATAAAGCGTTATTTTAATTCAAAGTGAAATAATTGATGTAGTTAGGCGAAAATAGTTATAATGACTACATTCCACCTGATTACATGATTAAATAAACACTTTATCAACAAATATATTAAACAAGAGATTCTATCATACTAATTATGCTTTCCAATGCAGGGATAACAGCATCCTCGCATTCTTCAACGTTTTCGTTGGATTCCTGAGCGGCGTTTTCTATATCCAAATATGTTTTTGCGAAATCCAATAATCTGCAATCAAATTTGGATGGATCGTCTTCATCGTAAGCGAAGACGATCGAGCTGGAGTACATTCTTGCGCCAAACTGTTCCCTCATTTTCTGCATTGATACTTTAAGTTTCTTGAGTTTCTCAACAAAAACTGGAATTTGGTTCGGATAGTGGAAGAAATCCTCCAAGAAAGCCATGAATTCAAGTTTGGAGCATTTATTACCCCATTCTCTCTTCACGCAATTGATGTTTTCTTCGACCGGCCATTGGTCGGGATTTCTTGAATACCACATGGCCGCGCGAACTCTTACGCATAGCTCCTGCGAAGTAGGGCAGGAGCATTTCATCTTCATTCTTTCCCTTTTTGTCTTGGGAGCACCGAGTGCCCATGTCCTCGTACCTAATTTAACGTCCAGGACAGCTGGCCTCGAGTATCCATCAGCAATGTCATGCATCATAAGGTAAGGTTCTGATTTATGATGAGAAATATCGATCTCTTTTTTAACTTCAAGATCAACTTCATCATCAGAACTAGACAAGTGCACATTGTTATCATCAACGATACCCTCAACAGAAGGGATTAATTCAGGTTCTAAAATACTGTGCAAACTGCCAGCATAAGTTTTATAAAATTTCAACTCACGACTTAAACGGCACTTCTTGGCGATGAAACCTTCCCTAAATGGGATGATAACGCCATCATGCCCAAAGATTCTAGACCGCAGCAGCTGGCCTTGGCTGTGGTCCACATGCAGGGTCATTCTAGAACTCATTTATTTTTTCTTTTTGAACGATGAAAAAAAAATTTTTTTTCGAAAATTTTTTATAGACAATAATTGGTTCTTTTTATGTATAAATTAAGTTTAACATCTTTTTTTGAATGCTTTTTCATAAAATATAAAAAACGAGTTTTGATTGAAAAATTGAATGATCACCCAAATTTTGACTGAGAGCAAAATCATTGAAAAAGTGTACATAATGTGCTAATATTGACGAGAAGATCAAATTTAAAGATTTTATCTTCTTATATAAAATTTTGAGAGTTGATTTTATCAAATCAGTCGAGGTTTATCTATATGTGATGTATATCCAAGTTCATAAATAATTTGCCCATAATTTTTTTTTGTAAATTTATGTTTGGGTTGTAATATTATAAGTTAGCTGTATTATCAATAAAATTTTCGTAAATTTTTCAAAATTTGTTGGTTTAAACATTTTCGTTGTATACAAGTTTTAAAACATTTTTATGGAATACAAGTTTTTAATTTTTTTTGTAACTTTTCAATGAGTATTTTCTATCAACACCTGTTTTTTGTTTATATCTATATATAGTAGATCATTTCCTGTTGGTCAGTCCAATATTTCAAGATTTTAATTTGAACAAGAATTATTCGTTTATGAAATCTTATTTTTCAATCATCTGAACTTGGAATCACAATATGCATCCTAATAAAATGCTCAATATACTAGTTTAGCGGATTAAATCAGTTTATTTTATGCTGAAATTTTGTTATTCGTTCTCACTTATCGAGTGTTTATGAGTTTTGATCATATGTTTTCTCAAATGACAGTTTCCGTTGGAGTAGTTCACATTAAAAGTTCGTTTTTCCTTTGACTCAATAAGCAGGTTTTGTAAAATAATTATGGCCCCGAACAATTTAATTTTGAAAAGAAAAGAGCCATAATTATTTTTGGATAAAATGGAAAACCAATCACTCATTATCGCATTTTGGACTTTTGATAGGCTTAAGCAAGCAGTTACAATTATGAAATTTCATTCCAAAAACTGTTCTGCACGATTAAAATTTATCAAAATTTATTAAATCTCGCCTGTTCGAACTATAAATGTTTAATTCCATGCTTAATAGAGACACATAATTATATGAAGCACTTTATTCTCATTACATTCGATTCTGGATTTATAGGAATTAAACAAACAAAGCATTTTGACTATTATGTACACGGATTTAAGTTTATTATCTCATAAAATAGAGATTCTCTATATTGATAATGCATAATTTTGCATTACTAAGTTAATTTCATCTTGAAAATCATCACATAGCATATTTATCTTGTTGCAAAATGATATTCATGAGCAAATAATTTATTATATTACATCTACAAACTTGAAAAGAATTGATATTTTATCAATTAATGAAAACAATCAATTAAGCTAAATGTACTATAATTTAGAGTTTATGATGTCTATATAGTTGCAATACTATTGAAAATCTGGTTATTACTGTTATAATTTTAAATTTGAGAATTCAAATTTTGAGTAGTCAGTACGTTATACATAAAAATAAGTTATATACAATATACAAAAA
This sequence comes from Trichomonas gallinae, assembly GCA_008369845.1. Lineage (NCBI taxonomy): Eukaryota > Parabasalia > Trichomonadida > Trichomonadidae > Trichomonas > Trichomonas gallinae. The sequence goes on from MRSU01001372.1 coordinate 11,877, forward strand.
TGATTTCAGTCTTTAAAATTATATAACGACTTGATTTTTATAACAAATAATTAAAAAATACAAGATATGAAGATATTTCGATGAATTTCAAAAAATATACAACATAAAGAAATAGATCAATGCTTTAAAACTGTATAACGACATGATTTTTATCAAAAATAATAAAAAACAAAAGATTTGATGATTTTTTGACGAAATTTTAAAAATATACAATGGACCGAGTCTATTTATTGTTTTTAAAACCAAAAGAAAAAACTAAAAAGTGACGTTAAAATTAATTATTATTATCACATATGACTGACCTTTCTGAAGAAGGAACCCCTATCGAAATTGAGACTTTTGATCGTCTCGCGTCGATGTTTAACAACGTGGATGAATCCGGCGACGAGGCAAGGAACGTCCTTTATCAGATCGGTGAACGGCCGGACGCGTGGCTTCTGATGCATGATATAATAATTAACTCGACGAATGATATGAGCAAAGCTCTCGCGCTAAATATCTTTGCTCAGGGAATAAGAAAAAGCTGGAATATTCTTTCACAACAACAAAAACAACAATTTACCACATTTTATTTCGATTTTGTCATTGGAGCAGCCGAGAATGGGGTCTCCCAATTCATAATAAATTACGCAAACGAAGTTCTTATCGAAATACTGAAAAATGAATGGCCTTTTAACTGGCCTAATTTTACACACTTAATTATCAACGAATCAAAACGCAGTGAGGCAGTATGTATAAATAATCTCCGAATCCTTTCAACTCTCTCAGACGAAATTCATAAAACCCGCGACGAGAATTTAACATCAGAACGATTGTTAGAGCTAGATCAACAATTAGATAAAGACTTCCAACTAATTTTTTCACACATCGAAAATATACTAGAAATAGCTGAGTCTGCTGAGCTTAGAGCAGAAGGACTGAAAGCGTTATCACATTTTCTTGGCTGGATCGATTTAAGACTTATTATATCGTCAAAGCTGTGCTCACAGAGAGTGCCAGAGTTTTTGCCTTACGAAGAATTCAGAGTTCCAGTCATAGATTGTTTTACTGCAATTGCAAATCACCGAAATGCTTCTGCTGACGCTTCAATGACACAGATCTTCGAAATGTTAGTACAAAATCTCGGCGCGTTTTTACAAAATCAAGAAGATATACAATATTTAGATCCAGAACTTTCAGCATCGATTGTTAATGCTTTGACTTCGTTTTTACTCTTAGATAATTGCGGACTTCTACAATCGTCAGTTACTCAATATACACAAATCGCTTTATATTGGATGGCAACATTTGTTGCTTTCACCGTCGATGAAACTTTTCACCACTGCGTTGAAATGTGGCACACACTCGCGAGATTGGCAAGACTTGATCATCACAAAATTTCAATACCAGACGAAATTGTTATTCCACTTCGAATGTTTTTAGTCACTAGCATGGCGAGACCAACACGATTTATAGTAGCGTTTAATAATGACAACGAATTAGTACTTGCTGATGATAAAACAGATACACAAGAAGATTTATTTTATCAAACAATGGCTGCGACTCTTCGTTATTTATGCCACCAAGCGAATGGTCCACAACTGTTAGATTTTATCATGGAGAAAATCAGAGAGCCATTTTCAAAAGAAAGTTTGCCTGTTTATTTTTCAATCGGTTCAATTGCAGGTTCTTTCAAGCAATTGGAGGCAAAATTCATTCATGATGTTCTAGCAGTTATTACGGAATCTCTAGATTTTACCTTTCAGTCTCCTGAATCAGTTATGGCTGCTGCTGTTTTTATGTATATCGCATCCAGCTATAAATACCTGTTTGTTAAAAACTGGGCAATTCTATCAGAGATATTGAACAGAATGGTTGCTATTATGCAACATCCAATTCCACAGTTACAAATTTTTGCGGTAAATTGCCTTTTAGAGATGTCTAAGTCATGCTACAACCTGATTAATGCAAACTTAGCACAACAATGGCTCCAAAATATTACGCATTTCATTCAAATTTTACCATTCGAAGCCATTCCCTCTTTATTCTCGATGTTTGCTCTCCTAGTTCAAAAATTTACAGTTGGGCCACAGCGCAATTCACTTGTACAGACTTTATTCGGTCCTCCGATTGATGCGTTAAATTCTTCTCTCGCAACACTCGCCAATGGACTCGATGACAGCCACGATTTCTCCATGGGCATCATTGTTCCACTGGATGCTCTTGGAAAAGTCGTTTGCATTTCGGATGAAAATTTTTTCCAAGCAATTGTTCAGATTATCGGCCAATGCCTCAGCATCCTCAATTTCTACACGTCTGGCATAGCAGAACACGGCGAATCCTTCAATTTAATGCGTGTTAAAGCTGCATTGCTTAAATTGATGGAAAGTTTCCTTATTACATACCCCAAAACAGATGCTTCTCTCGACTTGTTCGGCAAAATCATCGAAGACTTCGTTGCGCTTCCGATTCCTCTAAGATCGGCCTCAGCTCTTGATACAATCGGCGCCTACATCGAAAAACTCGGCACTGAGTCTCAAGAGTTTTTAATGCCCGTGCTAGATAACGTAGTTTCCCCTCTTATGGAAGCGATGGGAGAAAATATGACAGATTTACCAGAGCTAAGACAGAGTTACTTCAAGCTTTTGCAGTCGATTATCATCAAGGCGCTGGTTCTTGAACAAACCGAGCCATTCCTTCTTGAAAAATTAATCGAATCTATATTATTCGGAGTTTCTCACCCGCAGCATGCTATATGTGAGATTTCCCTTTCGACCATATCCGATATAGTCGCTAGTGTCGACAAATGTCCTGATGAATCTTTCAAGACTAGTTTTTATACAGCATTTTTCGTTCCAATCATTGAAAGACTTATAGAAGTTTTGACTGATTTATCCCACAAGTTCATTTTCACGCATATAGCTCAAGTTTTCTTCCATCTCATGCAAATCGTGTGGAACGGCAGCGTTATTATTGACTCAGACATAGACCCGAGAGTTTTAGTCTCAGAGAGAATGGCTCAGAAGCTGATTTCTCTCTTCCCGACATTAAATCCCGAGGAAACTCTAAACTTCGCGCAGAGATTAGTCAATGAGCACTTCAACTCCGAGGAATTCAAGGTGCAACTGGCAGACTTCTTGATCTCATTGAGGAAGGCATCGCCTAAAGAAGGTTTACTTATGGCTCTCAAGAATGACCAAGGAATGGAGGAGCAGCAGGAGGACCAGGAGATGACAGACAACGGTGAACCGCCAGCTTTCTATCAGGATGGAGACACCCAGCTTCAAGAATTCTAGTATTTAGTATTAGTTTTTGTTGTTATTTTATTGTATTTTGTGTATATTTGTGTATGCTTTATATATTTTGTTATTGTTTTGATTGTTTCGTTATTTGATAAACTTATATTATATTATATTTGACTTTTTTTTTTGCATCACGCATCAGAAAACTATGCATGCACGAGTAGTGGAAGAAATTACGTTTCTCTTAAGTTATGTCACGATAAGAAAAAGGTTATTGTAAATTTTCTCGATTTTTTCTTGGTGTTGATTTTTTGCGATTTTTATAACATCTATTGGCAATATTATAATATACCATACATGTTTTAATGCATTAGACTGTGTAGAATGTGTTTGCTTAATTGAGATATCATCATTATTTCTTCCACCAGGTAGTGCCAGGAACGAAATTTTTGGTGAAATTTCAAAAATATTTATAATTCATTTGAAAATCAATGATTTTTGTATTAGTTATAAGCTAAGGTGGCCCTTATTGAGAGGAATTGATAGGCTCTGCTGTGTAGAAATAAAGATATGAAAATAAACATCTTTATATAATTACAAACAAAATTTCATTTCTTAGTTTCAGATTTCTTGACCTTTCCGTTCTTCTTCTTATCAACGTAGTCATATTTGAACGGAATTGGCGCGTAAGCTTTCTTTGCGAGCTTCATTGAGTAAGTCGGTGGCAGTGGTTTTGGTTCGGGAATTTCTACGACTTCCATTTGTTTCCTTTCAGTTTCTTCCGGGAATTCCATAACTTTCCCACCTCCGTGCTGGTCTTTGGTTAGCCTCTGGACCCATCTCTCGTTGCTTGTCTTTAGAGGCTTTATCTTCTCGTACTTCGGCTTTTCCACTCTGTTTTTGTATATCGTTAAAGGCTCGTCAGTATATGGCGATTCTCTGAGATTGACGGTGAAGCAGTAAGCTTTGTGCATGTCCTGCGTGAAGCCCACTGGCAGTGTCCTTCTCATCGATAGCTCTTTGGGAGTCAGGGCTTCGAATACGTGCGGATCTACTTCTTTTATTTGGTTGTTGGAAAGTTTTACTCCTTTGACTTCTCTGTAGGCTCCTGCGTAGTTTATTGAGCATTCCATGCAGACATTGACTGTCTCTGTAAGAATATTAGGAGCCATTTCGCTCAGTCTTTCCTTGATAACTTTATATAATCTGTATGAATTTACTGACGGGAATTTCATATGTGCTCTGAAGTATATAACAATCAATTTCTTGACTTTGTGGACTTGTTTTTTGCATGGTGGCTTGAAAAAATCAGGACTAATTGCACACTGCATGAATTCTTGGAATTTAGCTTCGCCGTTAGGTATTTCTCCAAACAAATTATCGATGAATGCAGACTTTAGCGACTGAGCGGTTGCCCCTTCGAGTAAATAAATCTTTTTTGGGTCGTTATAAATTCCAAAAGACGCATTAAACTGCAAAACAGGAGATCCGTACACAATTTTCATTGTTTTGGTGATATGTTGTGCAATCTGCTTAATTTCATTGAATAATTCGTCAGTAACATCATCGGATTTTTCGGATTTGAGATGGAATTGTACAATTTGATCGAATTCTTTTTGATCTTCCTCTTCTTCCTCGTGTTTTGGCATTTCTTTGAGATATTTCCCTTGTCCTTCGACAATTTGAATAATTGCTTTCGTTTTGTCTATTCTTTCGAACTCATAAGGCTTGCTTTCGAAAGGCACCGGACATTTGGCCGTTGTGCAAGTAATGAGAATATCATTAAATGTTCGCTCAATGGTAGACATTTTTTGTGAAAATTTAAAAAAAAACGATTTTTTTAAACTTGTTTTTAAACAGTAGAATATAATCTATATATAATAAAAATGTTATTTGACGAAATATTTTTAACTTTTAGATTCATTTCATTTAATTTTGACGATTGGACTGATTTGCAGTTAAAGCAATGTTATGATGATGGATATATTACCATACTAGCAGGAAAGCAACCTAAAAAACGAAAATGAAAATATTTTCATCTTTAGGTATTAATTATATGGTTTTTATAACTGCTTCCATCATTAAGCTCTATGTATTAATTTGCTCAGACTGCAAAATTCTATAATTTTTTAATATTTTTCTTGATGTATTTCCAGTTGAGCGAAGCTTTTAATTACAAAACGATCAAGTTATTAATAGATTCAATTAAAAGGAAATACATAATTTTTTTTTAAATTAAAAAAATTAGACAGGATTAACATTACCAATAAACCTCGCGAATCTCTCTTCTTTGTTCAATGCCTGAAGGGCATCGTGTTCCATACACATCAAAGTTATCGTCGAGTTCTCGTGCACATTGGTCTCCTTAATACCCTTTATTATGTGCATCTCCACGAGCTGATTCGCGATGACGAGCATTGCCTGCTGCGAAATTGGGAATTTGACTTCCAATTGTGATTGAATGATTTTATGGCGCCTGCAGACATCTCTGACAGGGATAACAGTCCTCGTTGTCAGTCTCATATCCATCAAAAAGGCCGTCAAGAAAATTTGTTGTTGTTCAGATATCTTCGATAATAAAGTCAATGATCTAGTTGCCTGTAGTTCTCTGATTGTTGCTGTCATATTTGAGAGTGCAACTTTCTTAAGCTGGCCATTGTTCTCGCGATTATTCTCTGGAATCAAATCCAATGCACGTTTACATGCTTCTAAAGCTTTTCTAGCATCACCACCGTAGTTTGCTATTTGTTTGCTGCAGTATTCGATCGCAGAATCTTCAAAAACATCTAACTCACCAACTCTCGAATTGATGATTTCCTTGAGTTCATCGTATTTATATGGATAGAACTTAACAGCAGTTTTTCCAAACCTTGATGCGAGCTTCGGCTTAAGTCTAGCGTCAAGATCCATCAAGTTAGCGATGCAAATAATAATGAAATGAGACTTGGGGAGGCCTGCCCACTCTAATAAGCAGTAGAGTTCATTCTGTTGGTTGGTGAGAAGAACATCTACTTCATCAACGAGAAGAATTATGTAGTTCTGCGGTGGATCATTTGTGAAAACATCGTTTAATGCTCTTTGGGCAGCAATTGAGTTAAGTTTCTCACCTGCCATTTGGCGCCACATTTCGACGAATATTTCCTTCGGCGACTCAAGCCTCAGACAGTTGACTTCGTAAAAATCGAATTCGAGCACATCAGCGTTGAGCTGATCTCTTGCGAGTTGCTTCATGACTTCGCGTACGCAGAGTGTTTTACCGGTACCTGGGACACCAGAAATATATAAACAGTCGCCTCTTCCTTTTTGATTTAAAAATCTTACGAGAGTTTTGCTGATTTTGTCGATTTCATTAACGCGTCCAGCAACACTCTGAACGTTGCTCAGTTGCAGCCTTGCTTTGGCCATGTCATACTTAGAGAAACCTTCAACGCGCTCAATAACGTCTTCAGTCTGTTTCATTAAGCGGGTGATTGTACTCAAAGCAACAAACTCAAGACGGGAAACGAGAAAACCTCTGTTGCAGAAAAACTCGCTGGTTAAAACTTCAACTGGTACATTCGCGATTGGTCCGAGAGCTTCAGGGGACTCGTAAACTTTGATTGTTGTCTTGATGGAGTCGACTGGTATCGTGTCTGTTTTCTCAGTGAGAAGTAATTCGCGCTGAAGAAGGAAACTCTTCGATTCCGATGGAACTTCTTCGCGGCGCCAGTACCAGTTGATCAAGCAGAACCTTTTATCTTCTGGTGTCCTCCAGAACCGAAGAATCCTTCCGCAGTACATAAAATCTTTACGAATGTATTGTTTGTCGTCTGTTAAAATTAAAACTGCGTCATTGATATGAATTGGCGTGCCTTCGCAATCGATTTTTTGATAGTATGTGTTGCCATCGATGCCTAAGATTCCTTCACCGACGAAATCTGGTTCTGGAAACTCAGTGAGGCGGAGAGAAGATACTTCATTGGTATTTGTTTTAACTTCTGTGCCATCTGGATTGATTGTAGCAATCATGTTCGGTAGATTCGCAGAATCAAATTCTTCTCCCATTTTGAAAAGTAACATATAATTACATGTCAAAAATCAAATTTACACAACAGAAAATAGTTTACATGTCAAAATATTATTCTTTTTTTTTGTGCTTTGCATGAAATGTTTATATTGATTAAGTGTTTCTATTATCTCAGCTTTATAATAGTCAAATATCACGCGATGGGCAGCCATTATTAGCAATTTGACCATAAAATACCAAAGAACTCATTTTATATCCTTGTTGAAGTTATTTCAACGAATATAATCTATTGTAATCGAAGCGACTACATATATATGACATACAAAACAATTACTAACTTATAGAGTAAATAACGTATTATCCACAGTCAACGGGAATGACTATTTATTACTTGCGGATTAATATCATAGACGTAAATTAGACCAACAAAGAGACTTGATGCTCTTAGAAGTCATTATCATTCTCAAGTAGCAAATTTAGGGAAAAAGTAATCGAAAATACACGATTCCTGACCAACTCAATCATTCTATATGGTTAAAAGATCCTGTTGACCAGAAATCATGTAATTTCGATCACTATTCATACATTTGTTTTTATTTGCATACTTAGAAGCCAATTTTAATATGATAATTACAATACTTACTGTGTTTTTTTGATGTGTGCTATAGTTATTTTGTATATTGCTGTCTGATAGTTTCATGAGGTAAATTCGAACTTTTGCTGTCTTTAGTATTTAAAACAGTAGAATGAGGAGCAAATTGTCTCAACACCAACTTTGCATTGCAGTTACTAATTTGCAGGAAAAAGAAGATTGAGCTGGAAAATTAAAAATGACATCTTCTGTAAAGTGATGCGGCAGCCTAAAGGAGAAATCGGGCAAAACGACATGCTTACTTAAGATTTATAGATTTTGACTGATTTTAATATTTGAGCATTTTCAAAATCAAAGAAAAGGGGTATGTCTCATTGTAAACATGAGAATAATGCCTATAAACATTATGTTTTTGATGATGTTAATCTGCGGTTGGAGAATGAATATATGAAACAATTTCGTATTATCTTTCCTATGTATTCTAATCTATAACTTTAACTTATTTATGCTGTATATATTATTTCTATGCTGATGAATAGGCCCATTTTGAGTGAAAAATATGGTGAAGAATTGAAATTAAAGAATTTCAGACCTTTTGGCAAAAATCGACAAAATATAACAGCTGAGTAGCTCGAAAATTATGAAATTATTAAGCGAAAGTGCTTTAGAGATTTGACATTAATTTTTAAACAGCGAATTTATTCTTCTTCTCCATTCCTTATTGACGCCAAATGCGAAGAAAAAGGTGGTTACATAGTTTGTAACGCTCATGGGCAATGTGAAAAATACAAAGATGTCACATTTCATTTTGCAAGAAGGCCATTGTCCCACTTCAGTATGACATCTTATACCTGGGATTTATTCGTTTAAAAGTTTTATTTCATATTTCAGCCAGTCAGATTGAAATTTAAGTGTCAAACCGCCCGAGTACAATAATAAATGAGCAAGGCAAATGAAATCAAGCTTGTCGTTATTGGCGATGGTGCCGTCGGCAAGACATCTTTGCTGACTGTTCTCAAAGGTGAGCCGTTTCCAGAGAGATACGTCCCAACAGTTTTCGATAACTATGCTTTAGATGTTACACATAACAACAAACCATACAGGCTTCATATTTGGGATACTGCTGGTCAGGATGAATTCGATAGACTTCGTCCACTCTCTTATCAAGATGCTAAAGTCATTCTTATTTGTTTCGAACTCGATAAACGCGCAAGCTTTACAAACCTCTCAGATCGCTGGGTTGCTGAAGTTAACTACTTCTGCAAGGAAGTTAAAATGATTCTTGTTGGTTGCAAGTCTGACCTTAGAGATGGTTCTAATGACAGTGTTTCAGATGATGAAGCTTTGCAATTCGCTAAGCAGCACGGCAACATTCCATATATTGCCACATCGGCTAAGCAAGGTACTGGCTGTGATAAGGTCTTCCCAACTGCGATTGATATTACTCAAGCAAAGAAGAAAAAGTGCGACATCCTCTAAACGGATCATTCTTCGTTTATTAAATCACCTTTTATTTTTCTACTTTAATTTCAATTTTGATTTTGTCATTATATTCTCAACCACATTAATCATTGTTGGTAGAGGGCCAAAACCGAAATTTTATTATCTTTTTTCGAGAAATATGGGCCCTGGAAGTTTGAAATCGGCCCTTGTTGTAGCTTTTTAAGGCGATAATATTTTTATATATATGCTTTATTCGACGATTAAGACCATAACTCAAACCATAAATTTTATGACAGCAGATATAAATATTTCTGCAAGAATACTTCGATTCTGAAACGAATTTATTAATTTAACTTTTATTTACTGATCTCCGACCTTTTCTACAAAAATTAAGGAGAAGACATGACAGGGTTTCTAAATCCGAGAAAATACTCGAATGTTCAGTTAAGGTCTTTTTCCGACCAAATATCGTCCTATCGTCACATTTTCTTACACTATACAAAAAGCTTTTTGTTTGTCAAAGGGAAGATCATAATCATCGTGCATTATTGTGCCAAGCCATTCGTACGGCCATATGATCGTGGATATATTAGCGGGAATTAAATAACTATTAAGGAAAACACTGAAAAAGTTAAAATAATTTAGTCATTTTACGGGCGCGAAATATCAAATATGATTTTTTAAACATCTGGCTTATGATTAATTTATTATTAAATTGTTTCTCAATTTTGAGATATTTGTCAGGTTTTGCGTGAAATATTTTAAAACTGACATGTAAATTTTTGTAAACATATCAAAAATTCATAATATTCACAAATTTGTTTCTTTATTAATTAATGCCTTGATATTATTTTAATCATATTTTTTTTGTCAAACCTCATGAAAATTAATTTATAGATTTCTCTTGTTATTCATAATATGCTGCCATCCAATAAGCTATTTTCCATTAAAAATCATATTATTTACCTTATTTTTTGGAAATTAGGAAAAATCGTTTGATCAGATTTATGCATGAAAATCATAATATAGACAGTCCTAGGCTAGTACTTTTTAAATCCAAAAGATTGAGACATGAAATGAATTTTATTGAGAATTGCTTTGTGGTTTGAAAGATAACAATATCAGGCTAATATACATAACATTTAGATATAAAATAGACGAATGGCTGACAACAACATAGAAAAAAAGAAAGAAAAACCAAAATTATTTCTTGATCTTGTGAGTTTGCGGTGATTTTCTGGGACTAAGAGATTCAACGATTTTAATAGTCTCATCTAAGTACTTTTTCCTCTTCTCCCACTTGATTTTCTCATGATCTGCATTTGCAACCATTGATAGAGTTGACATGTGTGTGTAAATAGGCTCCTTAGGCACATTATCCAATACTTTTTGCAACTTGTCTTGTAGCTCCCTTTCTTTCTTCCTCAATTTATGGAGAGATACTGAATACAAATCTTCTTGGGCTTTGAGCTTTTTGTTGACAATGTTATTGATAATATTTGGAATTGGCTCAGATTTTATGTTTTGACACTCAGGGAAAGATGCAACAATATCGTTTTTGATCTCTGAAATTGCTTCTGATTTTATCATTGCTGGGATTTCGCGAATTGCTATCTCAATTTCAGCAATGTGATCGTAAGCTGATGAAGCCTTTACTGTTTGCAAAGTTCTATTCGTTGGATGAATTTCATGAAGAATATCAAGTAAAGCATTACATATCAAAGTGCATCTCTTTGTATCATCTGTTTCACTTACAAGTGTACTGTCATATTCTTTCATTCTCAAAGACGATTTGCGCAATTGTTGATTATTACAAATCTTTATATATTTCATTACATCATGGGAAATTGTTTTAAACTGTTGATGGATCATCCTCAATTGCGAATTTATAATAGTTTTCATTTGATTTAATTCTTTTTTGAATAATCTGCATGTTGTTCTAGTATTATCTAGGAATTCATTAATTGAAACGATTTGCAAATCCTTTGATTGAAGTTGCGTGGTGATAAATGAACTTCGAGATTCAAATTTATCATTTGATAAGGAAGAAGTCTTTTTCATGTCAAAATATTTCTCTCTTAGCATAGTATTTTGTTCTTGAAGATAAGAATTCTTCACCGATGACTTCTTTAATAATGATTTTAATTCTATTTCGTATGAATTCCTTTCTGCGATTGTTTGTTCAAGTTTATCGATTGTATCTTGCAAATATTTTTCTCTTTCGCTCTTTAAAGATACAGAAAGCGCTTTTTCTAAATTTTTAGAAACCGTTATTGGATCAATATGCTTAGATTTAAGTAATTTTCTGGTTTTCTCAGTCATTATCTGCTGTACAGTAGTACTGATGAAGTATGAAAGATGCTGCATTCGCGCATCAACAAATGCATAATCTTCCATTTTTTAATTAAAATTTTGAGGGTCTAACAAAAAACAACAGGGGAGAATTAAATTATTTTTTGAAAAATGCAAGAAATCATTGATATTGCTAGACAACTAACAATGCCAGATCAAACTAATGTCGTAGAGATACAGGATATATTAATGAATACTGATCCTACTCAGCTATTATCATGTTTTCTTGAAATTGATAACCAAAATGTTGCATTAATCCTATTTTATGCAATGAAAAATTCTAGTTTGTTTGGTGGATATTTCAATTCTTATACATATGAACAGCTATTCACTTTATTCCAAAATCTATATAATCAATTAGACAAATTTGCATTAGCACAGAATCCTTACATCAATCTTCTCGAGTTATCCTTTAATTTCCATCAAATTCATTTCCAAAACAATTTAGAATCATTTTTAAATTTTATTAACAACACAGAAACAAATTACAATAAAATCATCGTCTTTTTGATACTTGTTATACGAAATATTGATTACAATAAGATAGAAAAAGAAATTATTCAATATTTTAAACAATTTTTAGTAAATATTATCGAAATACTTCATTTGGCACCAAATACAGTAGAATCTGAACTTCAATGCAGTTATATTAAGTCATTTGTTCAGTTTTGGGCTAAATTGGTTGATTTTAACGAATTATTGCCTCTTTTCGATGTGTATGGAATTGATTCACCACATTTATCATCATATTCAAGTTTAATATCACAAATTATTGTATCAAAATATCCAGATTTATCGGATTTTCTAGAAAAAATATTCAATTTTTATCAATTCGTCTATTCTATTGATCCTCAAGTATATTTTAAATCAATTATGACAATAGCAGAGTATGAGTATAGTATAAAACAGAAAAATGACAATTTGCATGAAAACTATTTTACTAAGAATGCGAAACCATTTTATAGCACTGCAACAACTCTTTATACATCATTGCAACCAAATGAAATGACAATTAATGAAAGCTATTATCTTTATTTATTAAATCTCGATAATGATAAGATTTTCGAGTGGAGTTGCCCATATTTTCTTGAAATCATTAATAGTAGCGAAATACAAAGTATAATGCACTTGATTATATTACTACCACGCACTCAAAAAATATTTAATTTTATTATGCCTAATAGAGAGTTAATATTGAGTGCATTACTGAGCCAAGAGATTACAATAGAGAATACATGCGAAATATTCACTAATTTTCCTGAAATTATTCAAAATATTATTGAAATCGACTCAATTATTGATAATTTAGATATGCTACTAATTACAAATTGTTTTGAATCTTTGCCTCAAAACTTTGTACTTTACAATAATGATACAATTCATCATATATATGAACATCTTTTTAATATCTTATCGAAACCAATCGATATTAGTGTAGAAAACGTTGATTTAATATTATCATCATTGATATCAATCACTCCTGAATATTTATGCTCTGATCTTGAAATTTCGATGCAAATAATTTTATCAAACAAAAATCTATTTTATTCAGTAAGTTCTTTAGTTGATAAAATTGGAGAACAGTCTGATAATCTTTATATTCAACTCTTTGATTACGTTTTCCACAAATGTGATGAATCTTCTGATATTTTGATTGCTCTATCTCATATTGTTAAACAATGTACAAATATCATACCAGAAGTTGCCCAAGACATCATTAACGCCATTCACAAATACATGGAAATTGATTTAATCAAATCAGCAGATTTAATTTCAAACTTTTCTTTAAGATTCAGAGAAGCAGTTAAACAGCTTGGTGAAGAGGTTTTTCTTCATCTATGTCAAGTGAATTCCGAAGATGGATACGAATTAAAGTCGATCGCAGACATGATTGTGTCGATTGATGCTTTTGATGTTGTTGAGAAACAATTCATCGAGAAAATATCGAATTCTCTGGCTAATTTACAAAGGTCATCATCTGCAACTTTTGCTGTCAATGTAGGTTATATTCTGATGGTTGCAGGTGGAACATATTTCGCAAGAGAGACGCCGTATGAAGATGAATACATTGATTTGCTTATTTCTTATCTACAGAAATCACAATCAATTGATGATGACTTTGATGAGCTGTGCGCTCTTTATATACAAGCTGCAAAGACTGTCATTGTGTTCACGAAACACTTGAAGCCAGCATCTTCGAGAAGACTGTTGAAAAGGAATATTATACAGATCCTTAAAAATGGTGAAACGTTTGAAAGAACGAATAATATTTGTTTCACCGCATTGCAAAAACTGAAAGGAGCATAACTCATTGTATTCGTTTTTTATATTTTTCAAAATAGGATAGTTGGTTTTATATATATAATAATGAAAATCATGAAATAATTTGCTTAGGCTTAAAGATAGAATAATTGAAAAATAAATTAATGCGTTTTGTGAATAAATAATATTAGTTGGCTTTGGAATTCAACCTGTTTGAAGATTAGCGAAATTTTGTTTGCAAAAAGTTTACATGTCAAACCAATTCAATTTCAATCAATTTGCCAGATTATCTTTATATATATTAAACTAAATTAAGAAGATGTAATGGCACGATGGCCGAGTGGTTAAGGCGTGGGATTAGAGTCCCCATGGGCTTGTCCCGCATCAGTTCAAATCTGG
>MRSU01001374.1:0-23177 GCA_008369845.1 Trichomonas gallinae
CTGCCTATGCCATTTTTACGGCCAGAAAAATTGAATTTATACTGTTGGTTGCTCTTTATCCCGACGGTTATATCAACAGTCACAATTTTTCGCTGATGTATTTCATCAAAAGTGACAATATTTTAAAAAATGAAAAAAAAAATCGAAAATTACTCGATTAATTGATGTTAATTTTTTGTCATTATTATCAACACCATATATTCTATAATCTCCCAAATAATAAATATATCATTAAAAGTGACAATTGTGTAAACTATTGAACTCGTAACCGCCATTCAGTAATGGATCCAGAGACTTTACTTAACAAAGCGAAGCTTCTTAACGAGCCAGCTCAGAAGCAGTCGAAAGACAAGTGCATGATTGCTGCTCTCGTTCTCTCTATCCTTGTTTTCTTATGCTCAATCGGCACAGTTGTTTTCACAGCACGATCTTTTGTCGCTCTTCACCAAGACAGAACTGAAACAGCTACAGACAAAATCTTCAAAGCAATAGTTGACGGTCAATATGATTACATTCTTCCATCACGCTTTGGCGTTGATGAGAGCTACATTATGCCACCAAGCGATCAGATGCAGCGTGGCACATGCTGGATGTTCTCTGCTGTCCTTACACTCGAGTCACAGTACCGTGCTCAGGGCATCAGGAACGGCTGGCTTACAAATGATGATTATGTTAATTTCTCAAAGCAGGCCTTCGGTGCTTGGATTGTAGACAAGTGCATGGCTACAGGCCACAAATCTAAGGTTTGCCACCACAGCGGTCTTTGGATTAATGAAACAACTGATGGCAAGGCTGATTCTTTCTACTATATTGCTCAGGATTATCCAGACTTCCTTAATGCCATCCTCCCAGAAACAGTCTGCCCATATGAACCAAAACCAAGCCCAGAAACAGATCGCAAGTGCCCAGGAATGGAAGAGGCTCTCAAGCAGAACCCAATTTCATTCAAGATCAAGGGCATCAAGGCTGCTTCTGATGTTTATCACACAAAGAAGCTCCTTGTCGAATCAAAGCGTGTTTTAACAGTTGGCACACCACTTGCCGAGCTTCTTTACTACGTCCCATGCGACAACGAAGCCTGGGCTAACGATGATGTCTGCAGCGAGGCACAGCGCACATCCTGCCCATCAGATTACAAATCACAGTATTGCGGAACAGTCGCGCTTCCAGGACGTCTTCCAGATGGCACATTCATTGTCATTGATGACAAATTCAACCGCTCTGCCAAGTGGGGTGGCCACGCTATGAACATTGTCGGATATAATGATGATTGGGTTTACCGCTTCCGCCACACAACAGATAATTCCTTGTCCAACCTCAAGGGTGGTTTCATCTATCACAACTCATGGAGAAACAATGGCCACTCCTTCGAATATCTTCTCGGCCGCCGCTCTGAAGAGAACGAAGCTGTCATCTGCCCGAACCACCTCCACTCTACAAACTGGGTCCCAGGCACACTCAAATGCCTTCAGGATAACCATGGCGATAACACTAAATGCGGCCATAACTACAAGTTCGTCCGCGGCCGTGGCCTCATCAATCACACAGACAGACTCGTTTGCACAAGTGACAAGTACTGCAACACAGACCGCTATTATGCTCTCTCCCAGAGCGACTTAGTCAACGAGGACATCGCTATGGACCACCTCTTCACAGGCATGGACCGCATCAGGTTCATCTCGTGGAACAAGGACGGCTCTGATGTCAAGTATGAGTACATCGAGAAGCTTCCATTCCACTACCTTTATAGCGTCATGAAGCCACACGATGATGAGTACGTCATGAACGATATCCACCAGTGCGGCTACTACATGATGCCATACCAGTCTATCGAGATGATGAACAGAAAGAACTGGGCTAACCTTGACAACTATCACGCAGCTGATATCGAGGTTGAGTTCACACCAGAGTCTTATGTTCACAACAAGAGCCCGAAGTATAATTACACCCTCCTTGAACAGTCTACTTGGACTTTCAACAAGACCATGTTCCATGGCCCACTTCCATACTACTACGTCTATTAAAAAAAACAGTGATTCTTAGATTTCATAGTAATTATTTCACTATTTCTTTTTCATTATTATTTTTTGACAAGAATGTCATGTAATTTCTTTATATGTCAAAAAAATTAATTTCGTTGATTTATTACCAAATTCTTTTCATTTATATAATGTTATATGAGAAAAAGTGAAACAATGAATGCAAATTCTCGATTACACATAATATTAATATTCGAAGAAGAAACAAATATCGAATTTTAAAATAAATGAGGATGTAGAGAAAAAGCTAACTCATGTAAATAGTTATAAAAAATGAATGATTTAAATAAAAAAAAGGCCATAAAAATTTAAAATAAAATAACTAATTAAATTATATGCTTATTTCTTCTTGGCGGCTCCCTTCTTAGCTGGAGCTGCTTTCTTCGCTGGGGCTGCTTTCTTAGCTGGTGCAGCCTTCTTAGCTGGAGCTGCTTTCTTCGCTGGGGCTGCTTTCTTAGCTGGCGCAGCCTTCTTAGCTGGTGCTGCTTTCTTAGCAGGTGCAGCCTTCTTACCTGCAGCGGCGCCTTTCTTGGCCGCTGCTCCTTTCTTAGCTGGTGCAGCACCCTTCTTTGCGGCTGCTCCCTTCTTAGCTGGAGCTGCGCCCTTCTTAGCGGCAGCACCTTTCTTGGCTGGGGCTGCTCCTTTCTTTGCTGCTGCACCCTTCTTGGCTGGTGCGCTCTTTTTCGCTGGTGCTTTCTCCTTCTTTTCGGCAGATGCCTCGACGTTGACAGCGATGCCGGATTCGAGAGGTATGCCGCCGTTGTCCGGAGGAGGCTCCATTGGTGGAAATCCACCCATTCCTGGGTCTCCCATTGGTGGGAAGCCACCCATTGCTGGGTCGCCCATTGGTGGGAAGCCGCCGTACGCTGGATCTCCCGGCATTGGAGGATATCCGCCCATTGCTGGGTCGCCCATTGGTGGCTGTTCTGCAGATGCGAAGTAATTCTGCGGAGCATCGAGGTCCTGGCCCTCCTTGGCGAGCTTCTGCATGTCTTCATCTGGTCTGTTGTGGAAGAATGTAGACAAAATGACGTGGAGGTTGTGTGGGATGATTAACGGCTCCTGGAAGTTAGCCAGAGCAGCGTCATTGAAGCGCTGGACGAACTGGATGAATGAGTCCTTATCACTGATTGTGTTTGGATTCTCCTTGTGGCTGATGCAGTAGAGAATGTTCTCGATAACTTCGCAGAATCTCTCCTTGGAGATGCCTTCGTACTCTGGGGACTCTGTGAGCTGTGAGACAGCGAAGAGGAACTTCTCAAGAAGTGGATAATCGTTGTGGTTGAGCCTGTTGTTAAGATCAGCGAGTCCATTCTTGAATGCACCGAATGTGAAGGCAACGTTCGCGATTTCGATGAAGCCCTTGACGTTTTCTGGATGTTCGCATGGCTTTCCTGTGAAGTATTCTGATTGTTGGAGTGTAACAAGTAAAATGCGGAAAAGAAGGAACCTTGAAACGCAGATAAGTGCCTCGTGCTTGTTGTTGTACTGGCAGCGGCCGTATGCGCCGATGACTTGAGCGAAGTGCTTCAATTCCTTCGGAACAAGGCTTGCTGAGCACGAAATGAGCTTGAGGACTGTGTGGAGTGGAACTTCAAGGTCAGCGGCTGAAGCGCCGAGGCCCTTAGCGAAAACATCCTTAGAACAGATGTAATCGAGGAGTTTCTGGCCGAACTTTTCGAAGTAAACCTTTCCCCAGCGCTCAGCGTAGCAGTCGACGAGGTGGCCGAAGTTTGTCTGCTTAGTGAGAAGATCCTCAGCCTTTGAAATGCTCTCGAATTCGATTGCAGCCATCTGGCAGAGGAGGAGGTTGACCTTTCCACCGTGGCAGAAGATGTCGAGGAGTGAATCCATGAGCTTTTCGGCGCGATTTTCTGGATCAGAGTATGGAGTGACGGATGGGTGGCAGACGCAGCGTGGGATGATCATATCGGCGTTCGTGAAGCACTCGAAGAGGGCGTGGTAGTACTCTGGAGGAAGCGGTGTCTGGAATGAAGAAAGGAAATATGGGAAAGGAGAGTGTTGCTTGGCGAGAGCTGCACCCCACATCTGAGCCTGGTTAATATCGACTGGAAGGAATGTCTTAACGTCTTGGCCGTTTTCATCTGAAATAACAACTGACTTGCCGTCTTCGTGGACGCGTGTACGGCTGCACTTGCACTCGAATTCGAGGGCGCATGTGTTCTTCTTGAGCAAATAGAGCTTGAAATTCTTCTGTGTATCGAGAAGTGCCCAATAGGCTCTTCTTGAAGGTGGAACGACACAGCGGCAGACCGCGCCAAGCTGTGTGTTCATGAGTGTGCTGCGCTTTGTCCACTGCTTCGGGAATAATGAATTTGAAAGCCAGTAAAGGACTTTATTGCCGTCCTGGGCTGTGTTAGCAATTCTGAGGATCAAGTGGAGGACGGAATCAACGTGTGGGACGAGGCGTGGGATGACTGGATACCAGTTGAAGCCGATATTGAAGGCTGTCTTGATTGGAATCTTTTGGCGAATGAAACTTACGAAATCAATTAAGAGCTTTTTCTTTGTGTTGATCAATTGATCGTAACTTTGAGAATCTACAAGTTCACATATTTCTCCAATGCATTCAGCAGGATTTGCACCCTGGAATGTTTGGAGGGATTCGTAATTATCGTTCTTAGTTGCTTCAACAAGGTCGCTATGGATTCTGTTGTACAAGATAACTTTGAGATTTCTATTATCTTGTGCATACATCGAATCCTCAGAAGCTGCCTGGAAAAGCGTGTTGAGATCTGGATTTATACGCGGTTTAGGGCCCGATGGCGAGGCGGGAGGTGGATTTGCAGACATTTTTAATTATTTATTTATGGAGTTGTTAACGGTTTCGTAACGCATTTAACCAATCATTAATGCTATACCTAAATATCACGTTTATTCCGAAATCGTTTTTCTTTGCATTAAAAACCGTTTTGTAAATATTTCAAAAATTATTTGATTTTAAAGATCTGTTTATGAACTACACTTAAATGGCTGTGTTTTGATTGAAATGTCAAAAAATATTTTACACAAAAATTATTTTAATCATCATTTTATTGTCATTGCTTATCAATATTCACTTTTGATTTTCACTTTTTTGAATTAAAAAATATTTTTATGTTCTTTTTATATCATTAAGTCTCATTTTGCTTTTAAAAAATTAACCTTAATGTAAAAGATTTTATTTTTTACATTTTTTTGTCATCAGTTATTTATTGATATAATGATTGGCGTCTCATATACTATGCAATGAAAAAGGATTTTGTCAGTTATGATGAGTTCACAGAAAATCTGTTAAATTATCACAGTACTGCAAAGTGTAATGCGAAATACATTTACGTTTCCGTGGCCATTGTTGCAATTGTTTGTATTGTCCCATCGTTCATACTTCAAAATTTAGATATTTGTTAATATCTAGCCATAAACTCTAGTATCTCTTTCTTTGCATGATTTCCTTCAGTATATTGGTTCATAAATGTTAAATCACAAAAAATTATCTTTTGTTTTATTATTCCCAAAAACACTTTAGAAATCTTTAGACAATCCCTATATTTTCATGTTTTCACCAGAGAATACGTTTTGACTTGAAATTTAATTATTCATGAAACTCTCATTTCAGTGATACTTTTGATATATCACACAATCTATGCTTTAGAATACCATTCCCGCTTTAAACTATAGAGTAAATATGTTTAATTTAGAAAAGAGAATAATATGTTTTTTCTTCATTCTAAAGGTGACTGCAGAATATGTATTGATCCTTATTTTACTCATGTTCACTGTCCATCCATGGCACTCATGTTAAAAATATGATTTTTTTATAAATCAAAACCTTTTTTGTCAATCAATGTTTATTTCTCCCAGGAACTGTGAGAAAGAGTTTGACAACTTCGTGATGACCTTCTTCTGAAGCCCACATTAAAGCTGTATTCCTGTAATTGTCTTTTGCATTTACATCTATTCCAGGAATAGTGAGCAGGAGTTTGACAACTTCATGATGATGATACATTGAGACAAGAATCAATGATGTTTCAATTTCTTCAAGATTTGACATTTTAAGAATAGATATTAGTTCTGAAATGTTTTTGTAATTAATTAAAAACTATAAACGACAGAAACGTTGAGTCATTATAATTTAGGCTACATTCCAGCATGAAATGAATGAGATGAAAGTTGTGTTGAAGACAAAAGGTGAATATAATCTCATGATACTTCTCGATGAGGGCATATGGCATCGCTTCTGTATCGTTTTCATTCGCAATCACGTTCAGAATGTTATATATTTTGTACGCATCGTTATTCTTTACAGCTTTGAGAGCTACTATATTTTTATTATTATTTTCATCAGTTTTGATCATTAAAAAATGATGGTAAATTTATATAAAATTTATATAAAAACAATGATTTTATATAAATTTATCACTAAAAACAACGATGCG
This sequence comes from Trichomonas gallinae, assembly GCA_008369845.1. Lineage (NCBI taxonomy): Eukaryota > Parabasalia > Trichomonadida > Trichomonadidae > Trichomonas > Trichomonas gallinae. The sequence goes on from MRSU01001374.1 coordinate 6,479, forward strand.
GCAGTATCACTAAAAATATAAGTGCATATTTTTTGTGTATTTTAAATAAAAAATGTTTGGAAACAAAAAAAATCTATTAAAGCTCATTGAAATCATTATTCTTTGGCTCTTTGTTCTTCTTCGGCTTCTGGCGCTTCGGCATTGTTGTTGTAGCCTTGAACTCATCCTCCATAGTTGTATAGTAGACTTTATTAGCCTCTTCGAATTCTTTCACTTTCTGTTCGATGCCATTTGACCTTCCGAGCATCTTGAACACATTGAGAGTGTATACTAGAACGCCATCAACAGTGAAACCGCCAGCAAGCATAGCTGTCTCAAATATCAGCTTAGCATCTTCCTGGAGCTGTGGGTCTTTGTCATTTGTTTTAATCCTGTCGAAGAGCTCGATGATTGTTGGATGCTCTGGGTTCATCTCCAAGATCTTTTTGTTCATCTGAAGGTTGTCTGTCAGCTTCTGGTCGTAAACTGTCTGCGCGCGAATGAGGCGCTCGTGGGAAGCAGTGTATCCCCAGTTAGTCGCAGTGCAGATGGCAGGTGTAGCCTTGAGTCTGTTGGAAAGCGCAATCTTTTCGATTTTATCGCCCAAAACTTTCTTGAACCATCTCTGAATGAGGGACCACTCTCTCTGAGTGAGGTTGCACGCCATGAGGTCCTTAGTCAGCGAGCCTTTGTCGTTCTGTGTCTCAGGGTTCTCGAACTTGTAGCCGTCGAATGCATCCATCCTTTCGAGGCAGTAGAGGTCGATTGGTTCGATGGCGAAGATGACTTCGATGCCGCGAGAATAGAGGGATTCGAGGTATGGAGAAACAGCCGCTGATTCTCTGTTCGCACTGCCGATGAAATAAATTTTATCTTGTCCAGTCTTCATGCGGCTGACGTATTCATCGAGTGTAACCATGACATTCGGAGAGTATGATGTGTAGAAGAGAAGAAGCTTGGCCAATGAATTCTTGTTCTTTGAATCTTGAATAACGCCATACTTAAGAGCTGCTGAATACTGCTTGTAGAACTGGAAGAACAGACCTGGCTCGAACTGGAAAGCGTGTTGGAGCTCAGAAATGATCTTGTTTGTGATTCTTCTCTTGATTAAAGTCAAAGTTCCTTCTTTCGAGAGATGATCGCGATCAACGTTGAGGCTGAGATCGCTGCTGTCTATAACACCCTTGATAAAGTGTAAATAATCAGGAAGTAATTCATCATTCCATTCATCTGAAACTAAAACGCGTTTGACGTAAAGTTTCACGTTGCGTGTTGTGTGCTGCATGAGTTTATCGGCTGGAGGAGCCTGGCTTGGAATGTAAAGAAGAGCATTGAATGTAATTCTGCCTTCTTCGCATGTATGGATCTTAAACATTGGATTCTTAGAGTCCTTGAATGCACCCTTATAGAATTCGTTGTATTCGAGCTCGCTGATGTCGTTGCGGTCGCGCATCCAAATTGGTTGGCGATTATTGATCTGTTCCCACTCCCAAACGATCTTCTTAGGGACATTGCGGTCCTCTGGCTCAGCAATTGTTACGATTTCTTCGTCAGAATCTTCTTCTTTGACTTCATCTGGATTATCGAAGATATCGTCTTCATTTTCTTCTGCATTTTCTGTTTCTGGGATCTCATCTGTGCTCATTTTCTCCTCGTGGTACTGCCAGATCTTAACTGGGAAGTCTACGAACATTGAATAGTGACGAGCGATGGCTATGAGTCTATCCCTGTTGAGATACTGGTAGTCTTTCTCCTTGATGTGCATAATGATCTGTGTACCACGTCCCAGTGTCACACCACGTGGATCTTCTGCGATTGTGAATTGAGCTGATGAATCTGATGTCCAAATCCACTGCTTGGGGTCATCATTGTGCTTGGATATGACAGTAACTTTGTCCGCGACGAGAAATGTCGAATAAAAGCCAACACCGAACTGGCCAATCAAAGATGTGTCGCCTGATTGAAGCATTTTCTTGAATTCGTTTGTACCAGACCTGGCGATTGTGCCAAGCTTGTCTATCAAGTCCTGCTTCGTCATACCAATGCCAGTATCAGTTACAGTGATTGTTCGATCATCTTCGTTGACGTCGATTAATATTTGGAGCTCCTTGTTGTTTTCGAGTGCCTTGTGGTCCCTGATTGCTTGGAATCTGATTTTATCGAGAGCATCATTCGCATTCGAAATAATCTCACGAAGGAAGATATCTTTGTTTTCGTAAAGAGAATCGATGAGAATGTTCATAAGTTTCGAGATTTCAGTCTCAAATTCGTGTTTTTCCGCTTGTTCTTCAATGTTTTTCATTTGTTCTGGAGAAAAATTATGTTCAACGCGACCACGGAGGCCCTCGTCGATGAATTGAACGTTCTTGTTCTTCGGGAGGCCTGGCGCGGCTCCAGCAACAAAACTTATAAACAGAGAAGCAATAAACATTGTCACTTTTATTGGCGGTTTTCTTCTTCGGTCAAATCGATTTTTCTCGAAATCTGATTAACAAATATATATTTTTTATTTGATATCTAATTATTACTTATTCAGATCTATAATATATATAATTTTTTAAATATTATTATATTATTGAAGAAATATATTTTATCAATGTATCATTTTTATTGGTGAAATAATTATCAAATATCTATATCTTTATTATGTTTGATTGTTATTGAATAATATGATTAAATTTTTTTTTCTCGAATTCTGATTAACAAATATATATTATTTATTTGATATTTGATTATTGCTAATATTGATCTATATTATATGTGATTTTTAAAGAATTATTATTTGATTCATGAAATATATTTTATCATTGTATCATTTTTATTAGTGAAATAATTATAAAATATGTTTGTCTTTATTATGATAAATGTTTAAATAATAAAGCGATTAATATTTTTTTCATAAAAATACAATTTATCAATATCAAACATCTGTGGTAAATTTATATTATGCCCATCCATCTCTATATAATGATTCATTCTTATAGAAAATCGTTTTGAATTATTATTCTCTGTGTTAAAATATATTTTTTAAACAATAACAAACAATAAATTAAAAATTTAAGTAGCATTATACCTATTCTAACTATTAAACATTGATACGACAAGATTTTTTGTTTTATCAAATTAATTAAGTCGTATGTGATGTGTTTGCACAATAATTCAGTTAAAAATGTGTCTTCGTGTAGGAAAATAAACAGTTTTACTAACATTTATAGTTGAGATTTGATAGATTTGAGTTCTTCTGTCAGTAGATTCAGTCTACGAACATTTTCCTGTGTATTATTTTGCTTTTCTATCATCTCTTGATTGGATATCCTGAATTTCTCGATCTTATCTGAGTAATTATTGATTTCAGCGAGTTCTCTAACGAGAGAGTTATTATAACTCTTTTCAGATCTGATAGATTGGTCAAGAAAATCGAATTTATAATTCTTCAATGCACCAATCTCAAGAACGAGAGCCTTTTTAATTTCAATATCGCTCAATGTGTCTTTCTTGAGTATAGGAGACTTGAGTTGTACATTTTTGCGTGAATGCACATTTGTATGACGCGAGAGCTCTAACAGTTTGTCTTTGGCTTTCTTGATTTTTCCAACTAATGAGATTCTTTCGCTCATCCAGTTGGAAGCTGACTGTGTTTTCATAGAAGAAGTTCTCTTCTTTTCATTTAAAAATGAAGAAAAGTTGTTTTCCCTTTCCATCTCTTTATTTTTTTCAAGTTCGGCTTTTCTTTCAGCAATTGTCGCAATAAGCAACTGACGTTGAGCAAAGATGTCTTCTGCAGCATTCTTCGCCATGGCCTTAAGACCTTCAGCTTTCTTTCGTGTTTCTTCTTTAATTTGAATGCATTCTGATTTAAGTTGCTCTTCCTCTGCTTGAAGCTTAACATTACGATCTTCCTGTTCTTTTATATCTGATTTCCTCTTTTCGTGCAGCTCTTTCAGGTTTGCGACCTTTTCTTGGAGCTCGAAATTTTGTTTTTGGAGAATTTTCGTTTTGTTGATGTTAGATTGCACTTCAGCTTGTAAATCTACGTTTCCTAACTTCAAGCCAGAGAGTTTTGCGCCGATAATTTCATTCTGTGCTTCTAAAATTCGCAATTGCTCAAAGAAATCACCTGTGAGATTGAAATTCTGTAAATCTGGATCGAGAGTATTATTTTCGAACTGTTCATTCTCTTCATTAATGGCATTTAACTCTTGGTCGAGCTCTTCTAACTTAGATTCTAATTGTGATTTGAAGTTTAAGTTCTTCCTGAGCATTAATTTTTCATGACTTATCTTCTTTTCGTAGAATGCAGATAATTGAATCACTTCATCTGTTTCGTCTTGATTCGTAATGACATCTTCCGGTAATTCTTGAGTCATAACTATGATATACGTTTAGATATTTCAAAAATATTTATTTGTCAAAACAATAATTTACACGTCAGAATTTCTTTACAAATATATAATACTGCACCAATGCGCCTAATATTCATATTATTATTTATAAAACCTTGTTTGTTCAACTAAATGAAATTTTAGAATGTGCCAAAACTGGCCTCTAGTTGCCAAAGAACCAACAAGAATTAATTTTTTCACCAAATACCTGAAAGAAGATAATCCTTTTGTCTATTTCACTAATGAAGTTACAATGGAAATAACGGGCAAAATAATGACTTTTTTAAACGTTTATAATCATTTTAATCGAAATTTGTTTTATCCAAAATCTTCTAATTGACACACTATATATGATATATAATCTACAAAGAATAATTTCTATTATTGAAGAAATGGTGAGGAAAATGCGACTCTAATGGCTAACTTTTTATCTGGAAATTATTAAAATAGTTTAACACATATATAGTGATGCTTATACAAGAGTATATTATTTTCATTAAAGTGTTTATACCATACTCTATCTATATCCACATAGCATCCGGCAAGGAGAGGACTCAATCGCCCAATAAACCCATTTTTTGTAAAATTTGTAAACCATTCAAAGATACCCCCTGAAATAAATTGCTATCCCTTAAATTTATGCATGAAAATTTTTGGAAAAGTGACCGATCGCCTCCTCAATTCTCATGATTGAATATGAGTAATTTAACAAGTCTTTAACAGTTTTGTCATATTTTAGAGCTCATATCAAGTTATTTAGTCTAATTTGAAAGTTACATCCTTCTATCTTGTTTGGATGGTTCAAAAGTGATGATTTGACAAAATGATTATTTACGTGCCAGAATAACTTTACAATTTCTTTATAATGTTTCAATACTCCCTAATATTCATATTTTCAAACTAATTTTGAGCTGTATAGTCTAATTTGAAAATTGTATTCTTCTAACTCGTATTTATCTAATTCAAATTAGATGAAACTATGGAATAAAGGGCTTTATTTGTTAATAGAAAGTATTTTAGGACATTACAGATTGGAAATAACTTCATCAATCGAAGATAAACTGTTAATTTAATTAATTTAATTTTTTATAACCTTGAATTTTAAAACTTAAATATTGTTGTATTCATATTATTTGTATTCCTTTAGAAATAATCAAATAAGATAGTTTACATGTCAAATAAAATGAATTGAATTGTTTATTTGGCACATTATAAAATTGAATGATTTACATGTCATAACGTGCCTATCATATGTCGAACTTCAGGAATAATTAAACAACATTTGAAGTGTATTAGCGTGTGACAGTGCTCGTTATAATGCCAACGGAAGTCAAGAAAATAAAAATGGATATCGAGCAAAAACTGACGCTTTTGAGGTTGTCAATTTTCTAACTAGTAACTATAGTTTTATAGTGTATTAATTCATGTCATGTTTTGTCAATGATTTTTGTTAATAAATTTTCAAAAAATCTTTATTGAGCGTATGAATCGCTCCCAGACGTTCCTTGAAGAGTCCTCGGTTAAGTTAAGTGAGCTTTCGTCAGCGATGTCCGATGCTTTCTCGAAAGCAGCAGAGCTTTCAGATCTAGCACGTCTTCCTACGCAATCATTTAACTCTATTCAAAGAGCAATAGGATATTCTAAAGATGTTTCTGTGTGTAAAATACCGCACCCCGAGCTGGCAAATTCGTTTGATATAATTTTGAACCGAATTAAAGAGATACAAAATGATCCAAATTATGATAAAGATCCAAACTTGAAACTACAAATGGTTCTTTGCTATATAGCAATATGTGACTACACAACAGCATTTATACTTATGGGTAACATACATGAAACTTTAGAAGGCTTCATTAGTCCTTATCATCCTCTCGTTATCGGCTCATTATATCAATACTTCGATTATCACGATAAATCTGTTTGGTATTATACGAATTGTTTGTCGCAAAACCTTGGAGTAGAAAATACATTCGAACTTTTATTCAGACTGGGTATTTCTTACCGATCGCTTGGCTACCACAACGAGTCAATCAGTTGTTTCAAGCAACTTTATGACTTTTTGCCTAGCTATTTGCAGCAGTATGACGTAGATTTGCAAGTCGCAACATCATTCTTGGCTGCTGGTAAATACGCTCAAGCCTCAAACATGTTCAATCAGTTATACACCAAATTCCCTGAAAATGAAAATGTAATACAGTCTTATTTATGGTGCTTGTATCTTGAATCAAAGCAACAGCAGAATTTCAAAAAGGCATTGTCATTTATTTCAGTTATGCCACAAAAATTCAAAGCTATTCCTACTGTTAATTTGATTTGCGGTAGAGTTTTTATGGCAATCGATGATAACCGTACAGCTTACGATAATTTAACGCAATGCATTACAGAAATGACCATATCGCCGTATTACTGGTGTATGCTTGGATCAATTTACTCGAAGAACGAACAAATTGATGATAGCATTATGGCCTATCAGAGAGCTTTGCATCTTGATATTAGATGTACAGAAGCATGGTTCAATCTTGTTTTGAACGTCCTTCGTCAAGGAAATGGAAAACATGCAGAATTGATTGTAGCAAATGCAAGAAATGAATGTCCGGAGGTTATCCCGGCATTAGAAAGCCTTATTAAGATGAAGCAGGCAACAATCATGGATATTGATGATTCCAAGCTTTTCATTCTTCCAGCAGAAGCAATTGCAAAATCTTTAACAGATTCAATACCGCAATTGTCACCGGTTGATCTTGGACTCCCAGAGAATACGCAAATATTTGCTCAAACAAGAAGAATTGCTTCAGCATTCTAAAATTCAAAATTTGGAATTCCAGAAAAAGCGAGTAATGTATTAGGAGTCCTCTGTATTTGGAAACCTCATATTAGATTTTTTTGGATATCTCAAATTATTATATTTGTATGTAGATATAGTTTTTATAAATAAACGTTATGTTAGATGTTAGAATTGATTGCCATTTTGCTTCAAAAAAATCATTTTTTTTCTTTTGTTTCCAATCAAATGAATTTTTGCACAATGTTATTAATGCCAACTGTTGGCTCATCCGTTCACATTATACAGAAATTCCTATTTGAATGCAAGGGAACAGGAGTAAATGGCCCTGAAAAGTTTCATAAACCATATTATTTTACATGGCTCGGATCTCTCGGAATGTTTCTTGTTTTCGTTTACTCATTCGTAATGAATCCAATTGGTATGATTGCCAAGTACAAAAACAAACAATTTATCAAACCATTTTTATATCTCGCGATAGCAACATTTTTCAATTTATCAGCAGGTACTCTTAGTAATATTTCGTCATTATATATAAATTACTCCGTCTCTCTCATGCTTAGAAGCTCAACTCTAATTTTTGGTGCATTAATATCTACATATTACCTGAAAAAGCCACTAAAAAAGCATCAAAAGATTGGTGTTTATCTAACTTTACTCGCAATTGTCTTTGTTACAATATCAGCTCTATTGAGTGGAAGTAAATCAACGCATAAAATCGCCAACTCGCAAACAATTGCATTCTTTGTTATAATTCGTACACTTTCCAAGTCTCTTCAAGCCATTTCCATGCTCATCGAAGAAAAAGTCATGAAAACAGGAGGAATTTCTCCAGTTGAAGTCACAGGACTAAATGGAATCTGGTCGCTCATATTTTCCACTCTTTTGTTTCCTATTGATGGCCTTAAAGATACATTTTTGATGATTATTAGCAGCACAACTATATTAATACTATCTATAGCTTCTGTTGTTGTGTTTGCAATATGGACTATTCTTGGTCTTCAGATAACAAGCAAAGCTTCTGCAGTATCAAGAATGGTTTTCGATCAATTAACAATTGTTTTTGTTTGGATTGTCCAGCTTTCTATATATTGGTATGTAATTGGCACAAAATATGAAGATCAGTATTTAAGAACTGGTGAAGCTTGGACAAAATATTCTATCATTCAAGTTATTGGCTTTTGCATCATGGTTTATGGAGCTTGTGTATACCAAAACATTGCAATATCGAATTGTTGCGGTGAAGATACAACTACTGCAGGAGAAAGCATCATTGAAGATGCAGACACGTTAATAATTAAAGAGGAAGAAAACGCAATAGAAGTTTAAAATTGTTGAGCTTAAAGACAATGAATTCAATGAATGAAGCTCATCAAACACGAAAAATAATAAGATAATCAATATTTGTCCATAATTTGATATCTTACCTATGGATATATGCGATTTATTGCTTGTTTTCATCATACCTCAGTGCAAAACTCGAAAACAAAACAATATTGAAATTTTTTTCGATATTATAAATTTTTAATCTTGTTTGTTGTTATATAAACTATTTTCCACGACTGTTATCATGTGTTGAGTTAATTCGCTGAAAATCAACGAAAATAAAAAATTTAATCAAATAACGAACTTTTTTCGATATTAATAATACAAAAAGTGAAATAAATGAGATATATATGCGATTTATCAGCAAATTAACCCAAAAAGAAATAGTAACAGAATCAAAAATAAAAAATGGCGATTAGTCTTCCATTGGAGCTTTTCTACGCTACATCATGCGACGACTTATATCCACCATCCAATGTTATAGATCCTGATGAGACAACATTTTGGACAACTACAGGCCTCTACCCACAAGAATGCGTGTTGAAATTCAAAAACCCAGCGCAAATCGTTAGAATTACAACAATCACTGGTAAAGTTCGCTCAGTAATTATTTACGCTGCAACAGATAAGGATTTGACTCAATGGATCGAAATAGATTCATTTAATCTTCCTGCTCAGCCAATCAAGCAACAAGAAACTCACCAGCTTAGCCTTAGAAGCACTACATATGGTGTTAAAATTGTTATAAATCAAGGCTGGGGTCCATTTGCTGCTTTATATCTTTGTAAGATTGAAGGCATCACTGTTCATGAAAAGGAAGATGAATAAATTTAATATTTATCTGTTTTGTTAAATCTCATCGCTATAATTACATGAAATAAAATTAAATTAAGATTCTCAATAACAATACCCTTTTAATTTCTATATCTAATCTAATCATATCAAATTCTCTTTATAAGAAGACACTAAATCATGAAAATAATATTGAAAGTGATTAATCATTGGAAATAAAGAAAAAGGGATGTATATTTATCGATCATAATGTGAATATTCGGTCAATATTGCATATAATCCTCTCTATTTTAAAAATCAAATTTCCTTAATCTCTTGTCATGTAAATTTTTTGACTTACAATTTAAAATTTAGATATATTATCATGTTATGATGATATTTTAAGAGGAAAATTTTCTTTATAATTTTGCCATGTAAATTTATTAAATTAAAACCATTTTGACATGAGTTAATTTTAAAATACCTATATGTTGATATATGATCCTCAATTAATGAGTAAAAATTATGGATTTTTCTTTGTCAAGTAAAATAAATGTGTTTTGTAAAGTTTCAAAATTGTGAAGAATTTTGATTGTTTTTGACATGTAAATGACAATAATTTTTTTGATTTTTGAAAGAAAGATGACATGTAAAAATTGTCAACATCAAACAACGTGAAGTTTGGAACATTTCTGATTCATTTCCGAAATTTCTTGATCAAATGTAAACCAATCAAATTTCAGAAACAATCATGAAGAGTGTCAAACTAAACCTCGTTTACGAGGAGTCTTTCGCTCAGCTGCAACATGCTGTCAAGACGAATATCGACCTCATGAATACAATTATCGACTCTTTGAGCCACTTCAAAACTTCTACAGATGATATCCAAGCGGAACTAAACAAAAAGTACAAAAGCCTCCCAAAAGAAATTAACATTAAGGTGGGTAAATCCATCTTCAAGCGCAAAAAGGAAGACGGAAAAGGACATGAAACAAGACTTAAAGAGATCATGGATGCGATGTTTTTGTCTATTATTGATCCCGATAATGTATCCTTCTTCGTCAAGAAATTAGATGATATATTCTTGAACAAATTCACCGAAATCAAAAATTTATACGTGAAAGGAAGCCAAAGAATGACAGCGAATTACGAAAAGAGCATCGAAGCAATCAAACAAAAACATTACGCCTACGAAATTGCACATGAGCAATATAGTACTGCCTTCAATAAAGCAGTAGATGCTTATAACCAGTTCAAATCGGATCGTACACCAGAAACAAAGGAGCAGTTCCTCTTAATCAAGCAAACTTTCCTTGATTGCCAGAAAGCGCTCGAGTATAACTTAGACATTTTGAATCAAGCACGATTAACCTTCAACGAAGAGTACAATGTCACTCTAGCTATATGGGAAGAAGCTGAAATCGAACGCCAGAATTCTGTTAACGTTCTGTTGAAAGAATTCTCACAAGTTCTGCAAACACTCGCGCAATTAAATAAATCATGCGCATTACAAATGAAACAGATAGAAAAAATATACGACTTCGAAGCTGATCATCCGCAATTTAATTCGCCATTGTTTACGCGTCAATCAGATGAATTAACATATGTTAATTTTTCAGCGCCAGACATGCCTATTGATATTACGGAATTTATACCTATAACGGAATACTTTTCCGATGAGTTAGAAAAATACGAGGATCATATTATCCACGATTTCGAAGGAGATATCTTCCTTCCTGCTGGAACTCTTGTGACTGTGCATGCCATTTATAATGGTGTTGCTGATTGCTCCGCTATAGATACTGATGAGCCTACTTTAGTTCCAATCAAATATTTAAGCGGAGAAAAATCGAACCGAAGAAAACTTGTTCGCATCACAAAAGACTACAAGACCGGTGGTGTTAAGCTGAAAGAAGGAACAATCGTTTGCGCTGTGCATTACGATGAATCTAATGTTTTGTGCATAACAGCGAACAATGTTAAAGTTAGAGTTCCTTTGAATATCATTGGAGATGCATATGTACAGTAATTCATCAATTTTTTATCACTTTGTTTATTTTTTACCAATAAAATTATTTTTCACAATATTGATATGATATTCCAAGTATTTGCTTCAATGCACCACTTATTATAGATATTCATGCATTTGTATAAAGATTATATTTTATTCAATAAAAAAACAAATTACATCCAAAACAAACATAAAAATGAGGAAAATCACACTTACAAACCATGATCCTCTATATCATTTGTATCCAATGTGCATAGTTTAGAGTCTATTTGATAAGATGTTTCTCTTTTTTATTTCTTCTCGTCAATCTCGCATATTTATAATGCTTGACTGCATAACTAGCAAATTTCAAATCACTTATTTTAAATTTGTATTTTTTAGAAAAAATACCAAAAATAGATAAGTTTTAGTTATGAAATATGCAGAAGTTTTAGTTGTTGTATATGTTTTGCGATGAGTGTGAACTTGTTTCCTATGATGTTGTGTTGGAAAAAGTGATAAAATGGATTTCGAGACTTGTTTGCTTTGTGTTGATGCAGTTGAAGCAGCAATGGCTTCACCGATTGGACAAGCGCTGCAAAATCTTGGTAATTCATACAATCGTCGCCTTCCATTCTCCGAAAAATATTTCAACGTGCTAGATAAGTTATATAAAAACAAATATTCTTCACCAAAAAGCTTTCTAGACGACTATAACGACTCTATTGAAGATACAATTACTGCTAATAATGATGAATCAGAAATTACAATTGCAATACAATCAATACAGCAAATAGTCAACGAAAAAATGGAAAAATTATGCAAATTCGACAGAACTTCGTTCAGATCAAATTGTATTGACTTTATTTCGAAAATGAAAGATAATCTATCGATTATTCCCGACGAAATTAACGATTTTGCTGAAATTGTGAATATTATCACTCATCCTAAAGAGCTATTACTAGACTACATCTATAATGACGATAGCGATATCCAAGACTTCGAACCTGATGATGCAGAAATTTTATCATTAAAGAGTCAGCTAATGAGGCTAAAGAAGGACGAAGATTTAATGGAAATAGGCAAACTAGTGAAGCATTACGAAGAAACAGCGATTATTGCTCCAAATGGAACAATTGATTTCGATCTCTATAAATGCAGCAAATACACAATTAAGCTTATACAAGGAATGATAGCAACAATGGAAGTGCGCGAAATACAAACCGAAGAACCTCCACAACCTCAGCCTTCTCAAGTTTAAATCTCATTTTATCTTGTAGCCTTATCATTGTTGTTAGCACCATTAGTTTCATAGATTTATTGTTTGAAAAAGAAGAATAAAATCATTATAACTTTATTTTTTAATAAATGATCATATTATTAAAGAAATAACTACAGAAGATGATTAAATTACTTCATCAAAATGCATCTCTTGTAGATATATAAAGAAAAATTAATAAAACTCTATTTTAATAAAATAACACGAATATAATCATATTATATGAAGAGCATCTCATCACCACCAATTTCTGGGCAGTATTTTAGATATGGGGCAACAATTCCTTTAAATTGAGATAATAATATTGGTTTCATCATCTCCTCACCATTAAGAACAGCTCTAACATAGAATCTTCCGCCCATTCTCCAGATTTCAAAGGTCAAATGCGAGGCAAAAGGTGGAATCTTATTAATTTTAACTCCTAATATATCTAGAGCTGCAACAATGCTTATATCATGACCAGAAAGCAAAACAAACTTCTTGGTGTTTTCTCCTGCTTGTTTGGCTTCAATATGCTGCAAAATTTCACGTAATATTGATGCGCCAGCAACACCGCGCTGATGCTGATAGAAATCAATAGTATAGAACTCTACAGCATCTATGGCAATGTCTAACATCTCCTGCGTGATGAAATCTGGAATTTCTTTTCCGACACAAGCGATTGTGTAAAGCCAATCACCAACCCATAGCCACTGCCAGTCATCCCAATCAAGTCCTGTGTCTTCTACGAGTTTTCTAAGCAAAGGCTCTGCAGCAGCTTTCTTTTCCAAATATTTCGGCGATTGGATCCAATCTTTGTATGATTTTGTTAAGTCATCGCAGTGGTCTGGACGAGGATGAAGAATTTCCTCTAAATCAGTGCCTGTTATGATTTTCAATAATTCATCTGGTGATTCAGGTGGATACATTCCATGGATGAAGGATTCAGCTGATCTGATGCATCTTTCTGGCTCTGAAGAACGGATGTACATGAAATCAGGGTCGTAATAAGGAGGAAGGAAATTGAGTTCATCAACTAAATGAGTTCTATAGAATTTTCCGAGCTCTTCATGCATATCCTGGCCTTCTACAGTGAGATCTGCTGTCCTACATGATGGAGGATATGCTATAATTTCAGGTTCGTAAATTGTATGATATCTTCTGTATTTTTCGGTTAATGTCGTTGACATTCTTGGTGATGCAGATGTATTTGATTCACAAATCCATCCATTTGGCTTGTACTGGCCATATCCGTCGAAAGGCGCGCGAAATCCATGCCTCGTTAGTAAAATAACTTGTTCGAGCGTTGCATTATCTGGTTTTGGCAGTGCTTTGTGTTTTGGGGTACAAGTGTAGTCGAACTTCAATGAAGAACAAAAAGAAAGAAAAACAAACATATTAAGAAAAAATAGGGTCTAAATTATTTAAAAAGGGGATAATAATGGCAAATTGACAATATATTTGAATGGTTTACAAACTGACATTTTTATACAAAATCTGATATGTAAAGTGTCAAAAATCCTAATTTCTAGCTCTAGATCCTCTAAAACTAACATCTAGCATCATATCTACCACACATTTTAATCCATCAATAACAAAACCAAAATCAAGATTTCATTTCATTAAATTTGATTAGAGTCAGGTGAAATGGCGCAAAAATGTTCATTGTATTTATCATATGTGCTGTATATATTTTAATTTTTAAATGAAAGAAAACAAAGCAATAACTCAATGAAATTTGATTTGAATCAAATATTTCTCATCTGTGCTGTATATATATTAGTCCTTGAATAATGAAGCATAAAGCTAAATAAACATAATGTCATTCTTCGATATTTGACTTCTTGAATGAAACATCGAATAAACAGAGCAATTAAGCTCAAACTCTATAAATAGGTGCAATACCATATGGTTTATGCCTTGATCCTGTTGTTGTAGCATCCTGTTTTGAAAACTCTAAGATATTATAACTCAAAACACTAAAAAAAATCGCCCGAAAAAAACAAAAAAAAAAACAGTTCGGTTGATAACCGTTCACAATAATTTATTTATGTTTTTCCCGCTTTTATTCCTCCGAAAACCACCATTTAAGACCGGAATGGTTGGTGATGCCAAATATTTCGCTCAGATATTAGACCATTTCGATACATCCAACAAAAAAACATTCAAACAAAGATATTACGTAAATAATACTTTCAAAAACGACGATACACCTAGGCTCATCGTATACATAGGTGGTGAGGCAACCTTGCGCGAATCAGCTGTAGATCATGGCTCATATATGGATCTAGCGATCCTGACAAATTCTTCCGTAGTTGCTTTAGAGCATCGTTATTTCGGTGAATCACAGCCATTCGATGAACTTACAGCCAAAAATCTTAAATTTTTAACATCCGATCAGGCTTTGGCAGATTTAGCATATTTCATTGAAACGTATATTCACGATAACTACAATGGAAAGCGTCCGACAGTATTAGTTGTTGGTGGATCCTATCCAGGAACGCTTTCTTCATACTTCAGACTTAAATATCCTCATATTGCAAACTTTTCGTGGGCATCATCGCCGCCACTCCTCGTTAAGAATAATTTCACCGAATACGACAAACATTGCGCCGAAGTTCTTAAAAGCAAAAGCATGCAGTGCTATATTAACACGAAAAAGATATTTGATACATTGAACGACAATCCATCAATAATCAAGCAATATGTTCCTTTCAATAAATCAACAAATGAAGTATCTCATTTATCGATTTTATCAGACTTTATCGCGGGAATTATTCAATATGATAATATTTATAACTTAGCTGAGGGATTTTGCCAAACACAGAGTGGAAAGAATGAAAATATGAAAGCATTCTTCGATTATTTCGACAAATATCGCAATGGCGCAGATCCAGATTCATTCGATGACTTCTTAAATACAAATCTTTCTATTTATTCTGGTTATGCAGATTCAATTTCGTGGACATGGATGACTTGCAATGAATTTGGTTGGTATCAAACTGCATCTGGTGAACTTCGACCAAGCAAGGTCAATTTGAAGTACAGTGAAGATCTCTGCTTTAAACTCTTTGGCAGAGGATTAGCCCAAAACACTCAAGACAAATTTAATCAATATAATGCAAAATATCCGAAATCCACAATGATCTTCTTCACGAATGGTATGACAGATCCATGGTCAGAGCTTTCAGTTGCTGATAATATCAACAACTCTAGACTTGGCAGACATTCTGTTAAAATTGATGGCGCTTCGCATTGTTCTGACCTTCATTCAGAGAGTGAAAACGATACTGAAGATCTCAAGCGAAAGCGCCAACAAGTTATTGATACAATGAAAAGATGGCTGAAAAATTCTACCGAAACATGCAAAAACGGAGTATATATGCTCGATAGTTGCGTCTGCAATGAAGGATATACAGGAAATAAGTGCGATATTAAGAATCCAAATTCTAAATTGTTCAACGTATTCACCGAATTAGTCGTTCTCCTCCCGACATTAATGATGATCATCATTGGATGTTCGGCATGGTGTCTGTTCAAGAAGGATGGCGAGGATACAGAAATCAAAACTATCCCATAAATATATATATATTTTTATTCGTTTTAAAAAAGGCAGAACATTTAAATATGGATTATTTTAATCCGGGGATAATCCAATAACATGAAAAAGTTATTTTTATTTAATTTGATGTGTAAAACAGTTTACGTGTCAAAAAAATATTCGGTTGTTGTCAATATGATTTATGAGCAAAAAGAAGTCGAAACTTTAGCCATGTTTGCATACACTTATCTCACCCATAGATCAATCTTTTCATAATGATGCAAAGGAAGATAATACTTGTGCACAATTTGCCATGGCTTCTGGAAAAAGTCAGGTCTGAAACGAAAGGTCACATAAGTGTACCAAAAAATGGGCTACCAGTTAGCACTTATCAATTATTTAGATAGATAGTTGAAACACAAAATGACATGAAATTTTTTTTGAAAAATGACATGTAAATAATAATGTTGACGGTTGGCAAAGCGATTTTAAAATTCACGATTTTCGTGGAGTTTGTTCTCTAAATAAGCAAGCCGGACCTTGCCAAATACTTGAATGTTTGTGTTTTATTCAATACTTATTTTTTATTTAATTAATCAATTGTTTCAAACATGAAATCTGAGTAATTTTATCTTTCTTCTTTTTTTTTTTTTTTTTTTTTGTGTGTGTA
>MRSU01001375.1:0-21104 GCA_008369845.1 Trichomonas gallinae
AATGTAATTTATCGATAACAACTTTTTTACAAGTTAATACAAATAATGTACACGATTTTCTGCAATATATTGCTCTTAAAGAAATTAAGAATGCCGCAAATATGATACGATATTCTTAGTATTTGCGTCAATGTACCACTAACCGTAAATATTCATATATTCTTATAAAGATTATATTTCATACATTAAATATGACTTCTGATGAAAAAAAATAATTATTTCAAATTATCTCCAAAACAAACGTACTGCGAGGAAAGTCGCCGTTAGAGATCATATTCCCCTATTCCATATGTATCCAACAGGTATGGTTTCGAGTCGATCTGAAAAGGCGGAGGGAGTTCCCCCCCTTTTCTCCTAAAACGACTACAATCTGCATAAAATGAATGCAGAATAATACTTGAAGGTTATCGCTACTAATAATTTTATCAGATCAAATTTCGACGTTAATTTTTAGATTTTGGCACATTTCCTTATTCCCATTAAATTTTTGCAATAAAAACAAATTTCTCTGACCAAAACTAAAAACCCTTCATATTTTAAATTTTACATATCAAATTTTGTTTTTTACATGACAATTCTTTCACAAAACACTCATTAGTTACATGTCAAATGATAATATTACATGTCAAAATTATATGAAAAGTGGAGTACGATATCGTGAAGAAAAGTGATGCAAGGATGGATGCGATATCACTTCTTCGAATCGAAAACAAATGATATTCAGAACTGTGACTTCAGCGCATACAACTGTGCGTGCTCATTTCACGGGAATTTAGTGTTTGGCGATGATTCCGGATATTTAACTTTCTTAAATAACCCGACAAGTGACTTAAATCCAATCCAATTCTTCGATCTACCTATCAAAAAGATCATTTCACCTAGTGAAATTCCTGCATTACTTATACTTGCATCAAACACAACAAATTCCGTCATTTTGCTTGCTAATCCTGAAATAAACGAAATATACAGTTCATTAGAGTTTAGAGATCAGAAATTCGTTGATCCACACTTTCTTACCATATTAAATGATTCATCATTTCTCGCATTCACTCCAGACTTTCATACAATTCAGATTTACAAACTCCCTAAGATAGAGTCCAAACACAAGTCAATAACTAAACATAAAGAATTCGTTTTAAACCAAAAAATAACAAATCTTCATTTTGCTAAGGATAATGAAGGTACAATTGCACTATATTACACAACAGGCTCATCAGTAGGAAGCTTTACTATGCAGAAATTGATATTTCAGCAAAATATTTTTGAACAAATTCCGATATCAACTGATTTATCATGTGTTGTCAACAATGGGAGACTTGCAATATGTTCAGGAACGAAAGTTTCATTCTATACACCAAATGGAATTGATATGAAGTTCCCTTCTATAGAATTAGATTCGTCACCTTCAAAAATTGTTTGGTATCGCGAATATATTATTGGATTCTTCAATAGTAGATCGGACTCACTACGAATCTATCAATTAGACACTCATTGCGTTTTCGGAGTTTCAAAATTCGGAAATCAGTCGCAATTCTTACTATTCGAGTGGGGATCGGTAATTTTAACACGTATTCCATCTAAATTGACAATATTGAATGAATTTACAACAGAGCAAAAAGTAAATCTTTTGTGTTCTCAGTCAAAGCAGTTCGAAGTCGCCTTAAAACTCTCGAAAATGCACAGAATGTCGGACGAAATAGTCTCAGAGATCCACAGACAGCTCGGTGACACAAGATATGAAAAAAGAGATTTCGAGGGCGCAGTTTGTGAATATATCGAATCTATAGGATTCTTGGAGCCGTCATATGTCATTAATTTGTTCCTAGAGCCACAGCACGCTGAGTATCTAGTGAAGTACCTCGAAGCACTACACGACAAAGGCCTGGAAGACAGCAGACACACGACATTGAGGTTCAACTGTTACACGAAATTAAGACGAACGAATATGATTGACAAAATCGTCGAACAATGCGTCAGCAACAATAAAGAGCCGAGCTTCGATGTTGACGCTGCTGTAGAAGTTCTCAAGCAAGGTGGTTATATAGAGCAGGCAACGAAAATCGCTTTGGCGTTTGACAGTCATTTGACATATTGTTCGATCATGGATTCCATAGATAAATATGATAAAATATTTGAGCAGATGAAAGTTATGCCTCCGAAAATTCTAAAATACGCGATTGAAACCTATGGAATGAAGATAATGCACGCATTTGACGAAAACCGAAGAAATATATTCACTGATTACGTCAGCGATGTTTGCATGAAAAATAGTATAAAACCAGATCTAATCAAAAACATTTTCTGCGACTTTCCTAATTATGAATTATCATTCATAACTAAAATTGTCAACAACAAAGATTCGATGATGAATGAAAATCTATGGAACAGATTTTTAGTTTTGACATTGATCGAGATACCTTTGTCAATTCTCGACACAATCAAACTCTGCAGGCACAGATATGATGATGAAGCAGCACTTTTGGCGATAAATCTCAAAAAGTGTGAAACAAAGAATGATAATCAACTACAAGAAATTCTCTTAAAATCCTTGTCTATCATTTATGAGCACCAAAAATGTTACAGAGAGATTTTGAACATTTCTAGTGTGAATGATTACGTGAGCATATGCAGAAAGTATGAGGATGAAGACCCATTGATATGGACTGAAGCACTACAAAAGGCAATAGAATCTGATTCAGTTGATGGTTGTAGGCAGATGCTTAGAATTTGTCTAAAAGAAGAAAAAGTTAGATTAAATGAAGCACTGAGAATGATGAAGTCTCCACGATCAATTGCAACACTTGACATGTTCATTGATTTGTCTGTTGAGCAGTTTTCGAAGCTGACTGATGAGATAAACAGAAAAACAGAAATTCTAGAAAATCTGTCGAATGAAGTTGAAGAAAAATTCAAAAAATCAAAGAAAATTGAGAACGAAATCGTATCATATAGGAAAGGCATCCACTGCGGCTTTTGCAAGGAGAGGATCACTCTTCCCGCCAAATTCTTCAAGTGTGGCCACGTCTTCCACATGCACTGCCTCGGCGATGAAACAGACTTCTGCATGAAGTGTAGAGAAGAGAACGAACTGATGGCGATGAAAAAAGTCGATGAGTTAAACGAGAGAGAGAAGCAGACTCCGATTTTGGAGACAATGTCAATCAGCAATGATGGAATAGGAATCCTAGAGGAGGTTCTCAAGACAGGAATAATGATAAATGAACCTTCGCCTGACGAAGAATCTGAAATTAGGAATTTCTTCAAGAGATTTAGCACGCTTGAAGAAGATGAATAAATTTTGTTTATATACTTTTTTATTGACATAATTATGTATATTTCTTCTAGTTGATGGATACTTCCTTCAATCAAGAATGTGTGAGTTTAATTTGCACCCAAATACTCCGAATAACTTTTTGCACGCACTGTCTTTAGTTATTAGGCAATAACTTCCTGATTTGCAAAAAGTGTCGATGTTTTCAAGCGAATCGAGAGAACGCAAATTGATCTATTGACAATGAAAATTATTAAAAAAATATGATCAAATTTAATATTACTCATATAACACTTTTTAATTCTATAAAATGGCTCTTTTAGGTCTAAAATGTTTATACCCAAAGAAATAGCAAAATAAATAGAAAAAAAAACTCATTCGTTTAAAAAAAATTCTCTATCGTCTAAAAAATTGCCCAAAATCATATGATTACATACATCGGACAGGAAGGGCACCTTCTTTACCGCAAACTCATACGCACGAGTATGGGCATGGCCGGCTTCGAGTGCAAGAAGAGCGACCCGCGTGCCGTTCTCGTTTGGTACGACGACTTACGAAAGAAAGATTTCTACGGGCCGCTAAAGCCGTGGCAGATAGTTAACAGGTTCCCGATGATCAACGTTATATGCAGAAAAGCACCTTTCGTTCGTTTAATTCAAAGAACTGCGCCAACTTTTCCTACATCTTTCAAATTTTTGCCAAAATCGTTCTTAGTTCCACTTCAAGCGAAGGAATTCGAAGAAGAGGTCCACAAAAACAAGCAGAGATGGATTGTTAAGCCAGATCGTGGATCTTTAGGTGCTGGCATTAAAATCATCGAAATTGGCGGAATTATTCCAAAAATCGAAAGACTGTGTGTCGCACAGGAATATATCCCGTCTTTTCACATTGATGGCTACAAATTCGATTTTCGTATTTACGCTCTTGTCGCTTCCGTTGATCCACTTCGTGTATACGTATACCGCAACGGTGTTGCTAGGTTTTGTTCAAAGAAATCTGGCGAAAAATCTGTATTCGCTGAATTAACAAATAAATCTCTCAATAAGAAGAATCCTGACGTCATCATGACACAGATCGTCAAGATGATCGCAGATGTCATGACACGCCTTGAAACAGAAGGCCACGACGTCAACAGACTTTGGTCTCGAATTGATCGCGCGATTGTATCGACAATCATCACTTCTACGAGATTCCTCAAGCGAGGAATGGAAAAACAGTGCCCGCGCATCGGCTATCAGCGCTGTTTCCAAATTCTCGGATTTGACGTTTTATTAGATGAAGAGCTTAACCCATATATTCTTGAAGTAAACTATCGCCCTTCACTAGAAACGAACGCTGACTACGAGCGCAAGATGAAATCTGCAATGCTCGCTGATTGCATGAGAATTATGGCGCCAGCGCAAGAATTGCAGGACTATGTCAGAGACAATTACTCAGATGATCTCGCTGACCGCTGGGATGAGCTCATTCGCACAGATCCAAAACTCAAAAAAGCAATTGAACTCACAAACAGGAAACACGCTCAAATTGGAAACGTTGGCAACTTCGTCCAAGCATATCCAACAGCAAACGAGCGTCTCATGAAGAAATGGAACAGAATGATTGAATATGTCGGCAAAATGCCAACAGAACTGCGTTCTCGCTACTTCCTGCCCGAGATGTTGAAGCGCACCAAGAAGGAACCAACAACAATCGACACATCAATCACAGAACTCGAAGACAGAGAAGCACTCGAAAGGCAGCAAGCTTTGGACGAAATTCTGGACAACGAAACGATCGCAGCGGCAGAACAAGAAGACGACGAGACATTCGCGGCGATAGACGAGCAGGAGAGACTGGCGGCTGAAGAAAACGACGCAAAGCTCAAACCAAAAAAGTCCAAAAAGTCATCCAGGAAAAATTCCGGCAGAAACTCGAAGAAAACATCTGGCAAGAACTCTAAGAAGAACTCGAGGAAGCCGTCGCCTGGAGATGAGCCTGTCCGCGTCGAAGTCACCAAAAAGAAGGATGACTTGATCAGAAAGAAGACTCATCCTGCAAAAGAAGTCGTCGAAGAAGATGTGCACGAAAAACCTCCAAAAAGGCCAGCGAAGAAAGTCGGAAAGAAGACAAAGAAGGATTGAAATGTTGATTTTTTTGTTTATTTTTGTGTCTTGTGGATTTTATAAATATGATTATATTAATTTCGGAAAATTAGTTAATTTTAGACCTTAAGATATTGGGATTTTAGCTTTTCATTGTTTTATTAATTTATATTAAAAAAACAACTTCAATTCAGAAAAATTGCAAATGGATTTAAAACATTAGTTTTATTGTTTAAATCTTTATTGTTTGGAACATATTCAATTTCAGGATCATGTGTTTATTTGTTCTTTCTTGAAATTCATAATAAATAAAATTTTGGAACTTATAAAAACGCGTTGAAATCTGATATTTAACTCAGATGTATGGCTTGTGTTTGATTGTGGTCAATTTGAAAATGTTTTTTGAAATATTTTCAGATTTGATCAGTAAATATTGATTTCTTTGTGTGTAAGTTGTTCTATTTGGAAATTTACCGTGTTTTTTAAAGCTATATTCATTCTATTTTAAAGATAAAATGAAATATTGAATTTCTAAGTAGATCGAAGAAAATTATTTGCTGTGATTAATATCTTTAGACATTTCTCTACGTATAATCTTTCGTATTTCTTTGAGTCTTTTTGCAATTGAAATAAGTTCATTAATTTTTCTATCTCGTTCGAAACCAGAGAGTTGTTCAATGAGTTTTATGTGCTCCTCACCTTGTGCTAACAATGAATCTAACTCAAATTGAAGCTGAGAGACAGTTGATCCTTCTTGCAACTGAAAAAGTCGATATCTTGTGAGCATGTTCTTTTCTTTGATGTCTTGTAACTTTTTAAGAACTTTTTGTGCCCACCTTTTTGTCGTGTAGTAGCGCGTACTGCGAGTTAAATTTGCCGGTGTATTAATTGGATTATCAGAAAATCTAATTTCAACAAATCTATCTCCAGCGAATGCATGCGTCGAATATACAGCTCGTCTCGCTTGTTGACACGTTTCATAAATAATTGTTGAATGATTCGAATTTCCGAGATATAATGATTGGATATGTCCATATCGCTTAAAGTGAGAATATATAGATCCGAAATTGAAGTGTTTTTGTGGAATATTGGACACTTCAATCACATTTGACTCGAACGACATTTTTAAATTTTGACACATAAATTTGCCATGTAAATTTTTAAGATTATTCATTATCCGACAGAAGAAACTATAATTTACGGAAAATCAATGACATATTTTTCAAGATAACATTATCATATTGTTATATATTAAGTATTATAGCATGTTAATTCATATAAAGTTGACTTTTTTCATTTTGAAACTTGATAATTTTGTCATGTAAATTAATTTTGTAGTTTTGAAATTCTAACAGAATAAACTATGATTTGCCGAAAATTAATGACATAGAATTCACGAGAACATTATTATATAGTAATATATTAAGTATCATTATATGTTAATGTATAATAAGTCGACTTTTTTATACAAAGATATTTTTGATTTTGACATGTAAAATCATATTTTTTCCATACATTTCTTAGAATGATATTTTTGATATCAATATGTCAATCAAATAGAAAACATTTTTTTATTGTTATATATGAAGTTTTAGAGTATATTGTCGTAGGAATTGGCGAGTTTTATTGATTTTAAAACAAAATCATGTAAAGTATTTTTGCCATGTAAATAAATCTACAAAGCAAAAATTTAAAAAAACGATTTTCATTTATGACTGAAAATAATGGATTATTTTATTTAACTAAAAGCGTAACAAGGCAAACTCGTCCAAATACTGCATCTTCTGTTACTAGGTCAAAGATGATGCAAACAAAATCAAAGAAATTATTCAATATTCAACAAATTAAGGCAACAATTGCAGATTTGGAAATTAAAAACAAACGATTATCAAATAAAATCACGCACTTACAAGGATCAGTAGTATCTCAAAAACAAAGAACATTGTTATACAATGATTTTGAATTAGATCTCGAAGATGATTTGAAATCCCTCGAAAAGAGATACAGAACATTAAATGAAGTCTGGAAAGATGTCAATAAATTTGCTAATCCAACGAAAGATGTGTATGATTATATTCCGCAAAATATTGAAAATGAACATTTCTCTGATAGAACGAAACTACGACGTGAAAATGAAGTATTGGCTCAACAGGCATTGTTTAATGAGCGAAAAATCATGCTTTTAGAAATGAAGCTAAAATTATGCCATGATAGGCGCGATTTGGCTCTTCTCAGATCAAATCTCAACCTTTTCGAAGGAGGAGGCAATTCGCTTACAAGCGACAAAGAAATCGAAGAAGCTCTTAAAATTCAAATTGAAAACATAAAAATGCATCAAAACCATGAGAAACGCAGAATAGAGCATGAAAAGAGCCCAATAATTGCATTACATGACGCTGCAACCGTTATTCAGTCAGTTTGGAGAGGTTATAGATTCCGCATGCAAAATAAAGACCAGATAGAAAAGGAACATCAAGAACTCAAGACTATAGCATCACAGAAGTCTGTGAATTCGAATTAATTTGTTTATTTTTTCCAAATATTATTTTTTTGTTATTAAACTATATTTATTCAAAGTATTCGTATTTCTACCCCTATGTGATGGAGATGAACAGTTAAATATGGGAAAAAAAGAAAGAAAAAAGAAGAAAATTAAATTTAATCACAAAATATGCACAAAGTCAACAACTTGTACCATATATGTTGTATAATACAATAAGTTTCTAAACAAATCCAAATAAATTACATAATAATAGCTGTTTCATTGTTATAATTGTATCGTAATGGCTCCACTAGAAACAGCTAGTCACATATACACAATTACATTACTGGCCAAGTGTTTCCTTCTGCAAGAAATCGCTTGTTGTATCCGGCGAGGGCTGGAGGTAGCTTTCTGCGTTTCCTTGCTCTTGCAATTTCTTGATGAGGTGGAAGTACTTGAATCTGCACTGGACGTCAGTGCGATCTCCGAGTTGTTGTGCAACGCGTGTCCAAGACTTTGTGCCAATGACTTGAACAGCCTTGAGAAGCTTTTCTTCCTCTTCTGGTGTCCAGTTTGCCTTGTTAATGGCGGGGTTAAGGACACGATTCCAACGCTGGCTGCACTGGGCGCGTGTTCTGCCGTTTCCGACGATGTTAGCGACTGTGCCCCAGTCGTTTGGACCGTGTTCTTGGACACCCTGCTTCAAGCGCTCATCTTCTTCGGTAGTCCATTGTTGGGACTTGCTTCTTGTGTTCCTCTTTGGCAATTGGACTGTCTGGTTGGGGTCCCTGATCTTCTCGAGGTAGGAATCAGGCTTGAGGTACGGTGAGATAGCCTGAATGTACTTCTCGTGGTCAATTTTGTGGCTAAGGAGTTCCTGGAGGATGTTCATCACAGCCTGGAGGTTCTCGTCGGTGTCTTCGAGGAGTTCGTTCCTCACCGAACTGATTGTGCTGCTGATATCCTGTGGATCGGTCAAGAGCTCAGTTGACATTTTGATTTTTGGCGCCAAACCGCCAAACCGTTTTACATTTGACACTTTTATATTACATGACAAAATAGGCCCCAAATTTTACAATGGTCTTTTTTCGAAAATAAAAAATATTAATATTTTAATTTCCTTATGGCATTAACTTGTTTTCATCACATTTAATCATTCTGCATTGGTAAAATCACATAACGAACTTGTTAATGAAAATTTGTCGTAGAAAAAAAAAATCTACAAAAATTTTCTCGATTACATTGTTGAAGCAAATTCTCAAAATTAGACAATAGAAAACTATTTTTATTATGACCATATAAAAGAGTAGCCTGACTTTTCTTTTATCTCTTAGTTAAATTAAAAATTATCGGTAATTAAAGTTTTTGAGAAAAGATAAATAAGAAAAATATTAAAAATCAAAATTATCATGATAATTATATTGACAATGTATTATTAATATAAACTGTCGATTTATTTTCATTGTCATAATTAGAAAAAGCGTAAATTTTTGAGATTTTTAAAAAATGTTTGGAAAAATACACATTTTTAAGATTACTCTTTTTTGAATTCTCGTCACATTCGAATCTTCATCTTTTGTCCAATGCTTCCTCTTCATGCATATTTTCTATTTCCGCGATTTGTTTTCCGTTGAAAAAATCAAATTTTTTCATGAAAGCTAAAAATCCGAGTAGAGCTGGTGTTAAATTAACAAAACCATCATTACAGCCGACTTCCAGGTGCCAGACGACTAAAACACCACGTAGAAAAGTGTTTGGATTGACACAAGTCGAAAAAACAGCACAATTACAACCGGATTACGAAATTAAGCGTGAAATCTTCACACCAACATCTACAAGGAAGAAACAAGAAAATCCACCACCTCCACCAGCAAAAGTTTATATCCCTGATACTGATATCATGGAGATCCAAGAATTGCTGAAAAGAGTTCCGAAACCAGAGGATGTTTCTGATAATGACTCGTGGATGGTGACACCTGTACTTGACAGAATCCTTGGCACTGTTGGTGTTTGGTCTCCAGAAGTCGCAGAACAATTAATTCATCATGAAACAATCGAAGAACTTCAAACAAAGCTTTTTGCCCTTATTGAAGTTGACGATTTCCTCATCAGAACTATTATTTGCCGTATCCTTTTATGCTTTGCCAGTGCAAATTCCGAATTACTTTCTCCAATTTCGCGAATCTTTTACAAACTTAGCTGCGATGATCGCAATTTCAACTTCTTTGTTGATGAAGACCTCACTGGCGTCCTTTTAAGCCTTCTTCAATCACAAGAACAAGAACCTTCTGTTTATTCGGCAGGATGCATTAAAAACACTACCAAATCACCACAAATGCAGCAGAAATTCGTTGACGCCAACATAATCGACTTTATTATTCCGTTCTTCGAAATGGACGATGCTGATCCACAAGTTATCTCTCTCCTTTCAATTGCTATTCAAAATCTATGCGAAAACATCAAATTCAGAGAAGAAATCTCAAAAACTTCGTTTATTCTTAATCTTACAGAAAAAGATGATATGTTGCCGCTCGCTATGAGTTTCATCTCGAAAATACCACAAATACCATCAGATGTACGCATATCTGTACTTGAAAAGTTCATAGAAGACCAAGATATTTGGTTTGATGCGACATCTATTATTTGCGGTGTTTTTTCAGGCATCGAAAAGCAGAATGAAGCAGGAAACTTTGTCATTCAGATGATTACGCCATACGAAACTGATGAAACAGAAGAAGCGGAGAAATGGATAATTCAAGTCAATAAAATCGCGAAGATATGCTCAGAATCATCACAAAATAACATGAAGCTTTTCGAGGAAAACGGAATTTTTGTTAAATTGCTCAAAAGAATCAGTTCAGATACAAATGTTACAATTACAGCTCTCGATGTAGTTAGAACCTTCAGTGGTGATAAGAATAAGGCTACTGTCGCTGAATACGAGAAATTATTAGGCATACATTAATTTTTTTGTTAATAAATAATATATGTAAGTTGTATTAAGATCGAATGAAAGAGCCAACATATAATATATTAATAATCAACATAATAAACAAAACATTTACTAAAAATTCACTAAGATCTAAATCTAAGCTCTCTCTTCAGTTGCGATAGTCGAGTTAAGAGTCTGTTATATTGATTCTGAATGTTTGGATCAACATTATCGAATGTTTCATCCAGAATATTTTCTAATTCTACTTTTCTTGTTTCCAAGATTTTAATTTCGCGATTTATGTCAACAGTCTCCATGTCAGCTGGATTTTGGGTTCCTAATGATGAATTACTTGATCTCATTTCTGGTTTCGGCCTTTTCGGACTTCCGATGTCTACCTGGTATCTTTCTGGCTCATCCTGGAACCTCCTGGGACTGCTAGGCTCATTTCTTCTTGGACTGTTAAGATCGTTTCGTCTCGGACTCTCTGGAGCGTTTCTAGAGAATCTACTGGCGTTTGAGTATTGATCATTGTCTAACTGTGACATATTAGACTGATATAAGCTGGAGTTTTGCTCCTGTAACTTTCTATTTTTCAATTGTAAAGATTCGAGTATTTTCATATTAGCTGCAGACTCTTTGCATTTTATATCATATTGGTACTGCAAATAAAGCAGTCTATCTTCTGCTTGCTTTCTTTGATTTTTTTCATTCGTTAGTTCTATTTCAAGATTAGATATTTGTTCAGTAAGCATATCTATCTCTGAATGGTCCAATAAATCATCTATTTTTTGGGCCAATATTTTATTTTGCTGCATTAGATCGCGAATTTTAGCTTTAAGTTCTTGATTTTCTCTTTGTATTTGGAATAATTCTTGATCTTCATCAACCATTATAGAAATTTCATTGTCTTGATCTATTGTCGATGGTTCTTCATTCGAAAAATATGATTGTTCTGAAATTTTTGATACATTCGCGCTGATTTGCGATGCTCTCTTTGTTGCTTCTTCTCTCCTACGAAGAAGAGCTTGAGCAAACTTGGAATTATCTATATTCGACATCCAAGTTTTTATTTTTAAACGTTCACTTAATTTTTGACATATGACAATTTACAAATATAGAAATCATTTAATTTACAAGTATAGAATTTTAATATTTACATGACAAATATAACTTTACTTGTCATAATTTTTCTTTTGAAAAAGTAGCCGTTTAATAATAATGTTTCGTCCTCCACCTACAGTTTTAGAGACAGGGACAGAAGAAGATATGGAGCAATTCCAAGAAATCATGGATAAAAGATCAACACCAGTAACACCTTCTTTCAAACAAAAGGGAATTTTAGATTCTCCAGATATCAAACCACGTCCAAGACAGAATGTATCTACTCCAACAGGCTCTATTTCTAGTCCTGATTAAATATTTACACCAACGAAGCGTTTGATTGAATATCTTTCGAGAAAATTAATTTTATTTTAAGCAAATGCTTGAAAGATTTAATCGAAAATTTACAATATAAAACTATTGTTTGTTTCTCACTTGCTTTTCTCTAATATGACTTTTGTAATTTTTTAAAATACAAAGTTTATTCTACTATTATAATGATATACTTGTATATTATTAAGTACACATGTATTTAACGTCTTGAAGTTAACATCAATTCGTGAATATTGGTACATATGACGAGATTTATCAGTATTGCAAAGTCAAGCCAGATATTAACAATGATCAATATATTATTGAATGGCTATTTGCAAAGAAATATGGGATAGATTTTTGCCAAATAAATTTTTGTAAACTATCAAATTGTCAAATAAAATTTTTAAACGGCAAAATGAGACCCCGTCTTCCAGACTCGATCCGCCTTGCGGGCATCAAAGGTGGCAGCATTCTCGGACTTCTCGATGATCCACCGATTGTTGCTTCTAACATTCATCACATCGTTTTCATACCTTTCGCACCACAATGCGGAGCAACGACTTTAATTCAACGTTTAAGTGGCGCTCATCCCAATGATCCTCATCCATCTGCTGGTATCAATGGGTATAGAGGTGTTTGGTCATTCACACAAGACAGATCTGGCTCTATTTTGTACAGATCTTTGTTTTTGTGGGATTGCTCTTACGATGCCGTCGTTTCTTGCAAAGATATCATCGATTCTTACCTTCAATCTGCGCATGTCGTGGTTTTATTGATTCCAAAGTCTTCACGCTCTTTGATTCAAAATATGATTCAATGGTATCAATCGAATAATCTTCACTCTCGTCGTGTAGTTATTGTAATTACGAAATCTGATCTTGTTGGAGACTCAAAGATCACTGATGTCGATATCGAAAGTTTAAGTTCAGCTTGTAACGCGAAAGTTGTGCAATCAGCTATTTCGTCTGAACCAGATAATGTTGCTCTTGCAATTAATGATAATATTCCAACAATTTCTTAAGTTTTTTTTCGAAAATTCTATCTTTTGTATTAAATTTGTATATTAATGCTACATATAATCATTACATGTAAATCTGTTTCATTGTATGATAATTAAAGGCACCAAAACCATATTTTTCAAAATATTGAATAATGCATTAGAAATAGTGTTATATACTATACGAATTTGATATACTGTGTGGGTTTATTGTTTGTTATTTGATTCTCAGGACATGAAAATGATATCTTTTAATGTTCAATATAAAAATATATAATTTAAGGGAAAGTAATAATATATTTAGAAAACAGAGCAGGTATTAAAATCATATCTTAATACCCAAATCTAAAATTACAAAAGAATTTATATAAAACAGAACAAACAAAGGATTTGAGCAGTTTTGCTCTCGAGGAAATTGTGCTTTGGATTAAGCAAATTCAATTCTAGGCACTGGTGAAGTATCAAATGCTAATTGAGAATAAAGTTGTAAATCATGTTGTGTAATCTTGATATGTACCATAGTCATAATAATATGACTCACTGTGACATATTTCTACTGATTCTTCTTGGTCACTTGGCGAATTTTGAGTTTCATCTGTTTCGTTTTTG
This sequence comes from Trichomonas gallinae, assembly GCA_008369845.1. NCBI lineage: Eukaryota > Parabasalia > Trichomonadida > Trichomonadidae > Trichomonas > Trichomonas gallinae. The sequence goes on from MRSU01001375.1 coordinate 13,795, forward strand.
TAATAGTTAGTGTCAAACATAGGAATTGATCGTGGAATTGAGGAATCACTATACATAGTCGAATAATAGTCTGTTACTGATGTATCTGTGGATTTATTTGTTTTCATATCGGCATGTTCGATTTTTCGACTATTGCGCGCTTTGATTACAATAACAAGGACAATAACTGCTAAGCTAACAAGCATAGCTATTGCTACTGCTGACACAATACTATAAATCAAAAACTTTTCATGATAAGATGATAACAGACGTTTTTGAACTGGAGTCGAAACGTTTGCGTGCACCATAGGCTCGTTATATGATAGATCAATATCCGATAATCTCGATATTGAAGGTGAGAGAGGAATTTTACCGGAAATAAGAGGTATTCCAATTGGCTCTTCTATGTTTATATCTATTTTCCTTTCTATTAGTATATTATTGTCGGAGTTCATAACTGCGACCTGTCCAAGCGTCACAGTCTGCATATCATTAGTTACATTTGTTCTATCTGAGCTCTCTGTTCTAATGGAGTTTCCCAAGGATTTTGCGAGTTTTTTCGGTGAAGAATCTCTAATCGTTATTTTTTTGCCTATAACGAGCAGTGAGTCATATGTATACTTCGTACAGGTATCATTATGTACATAGGACATCCTGAGAGGGAAACTGTTGATGCTTTTCGTTGAAAAATGATAATTATATTCAAAGGATGTGCCTTTCGTGTTAACAACATATTTGGACATGGAATATGTTGGATAGTGCAAAATGGTCTGATTTATGGTTGAATATATCACAACATACAGCATTTTGGTGTCAATATTAACAATTGAAGCAGATTTAACAGGACCAATGTGTTTGAAGCGAGAATTATCATCCTCATCTTGCCAATATGCATCTATTATTAAGTTGGAGCCAAAAAAGAACCCTGGTCTCGTATATAAACATAGCTGTGAGAATTCACGAATTTGGAAACTCGTGTTTTCCGTGTATCCTGTCATACTACATGATTCTGGTATATTTGAAACAGATTCTGGCTGTGAAATAGTTAAGACAAAAAAGATAAGCATTTTCCTTCAAAATGAAAAAATAATTTAATAGGTTTACAAAAACGTGCTTGATGTTTTCGATCAACCAAAGATTTGATTCAGACATAGAAATAAGATAAAAATAATCCATTTTTATGAAGGATGGTAAATTGAATTATTCATAACGTGCTATTTTTTTTTTAAAAAATTTCATTTCAAAAATGATTTAAATTTATGTATATAATGATATGGAATATTGGATGATTTAAAAGCTTTCAATAAAACTGCATAAATTTCAGTGTTGAAGGAGTTTTCAAATAATTTAAGACAAATCATAGCGGATACTATTATACAAAATAATATCAAAGTTCTAAAATTGACGGATATAGTTTCAACTGGATACTTATCAATTTGAATTATCGAACAAGTGGATTGCATTCTTTGTTATATACCTATTTTTGATATAAAAAAATTTTATAAGTCAATTTCATTTTTGCAATATTTTAATACGATATGACTCCTTTATCGATATGCATCAAAAATGATTGGAGTTTCAGATAAATGATCATTAAATATTATTAGATTAGGCCAAAATCTGACAATTCAGCCTTATAATTAAGACATATACTTTCTCACTCGTTAATAATATATTATCCTATAATTTCATTGCATTTTCTGTCCTGATTTTCACATCTAATAACTTCATTAATATCCAGTTAAGTCAAGCGGATTCGATTCATATTTGCCAGTATATTATATTGCCTGATGGAAGTACAATAAATATTAATATAGTTGATTGTTTAAACAAATATTGTTCCGTATCTGCATAAACATAAAAGAAATAGTATATATATTCCAAGTGCATCTTTTTTATCATATTTCTAATCGATATATGCTCATATAAATTTCAAAAATATAAAATTTATTAATTTTTAACTTTCATCGTTATATTTTATTAACGCGCTTCTCACATATAATGAATATCCAAAAGAGCAATTCTCTAATTCATTAAATTCCAAACTGTCAATATATAACACTATATGATAATGTAAGGTTTTTAAAGTAAAATGATTTTATATTCAACGTATAAATCACGCTATGGATAGCATGACCAAGATATAATGAGTATTTACTAGAAATCCATCGAATATTTTAGAATTCTCTATGAAACAAAGGAATTTTGATGGCATGATTGTATTATTTTGATTAAAAGGGTTATCAAGAAACAGAAATCATCGCTAAAAAAAGATGTTTTCTCGCTGATTTCGAAAAAGAAATTTGCGTCGACCGAAAAGTGACAGATATCTAATGAATATCTTCAAGTCTAGGAAGACAGAGCTTCTCCAGGACATGTCTGCCATTAGGAAATACCTCACATATGCGGCAGAAGCTCACGAAAGGTACGCCAAGTCCTGGTCCGAAATGGGTGAAACAATCGAAAAAATGATTGTCTCACAGAACCCAGCTGTTGCTGAATTGATGTCAAAATTCTCGAACCTTCTCGGCGAAATTGGAAAATGCCATGAACGCTTGGCTAAAGAAGAATTAAGAAATTCTGAAGATTTTAACGATATCATCGAGCGTTACAACGTCCTTTATCGCGCTTTCAACACACACAACTCAGCCAAGGATGCATATAAGAGCGCCGACGCAAATCTCAAGTCAGCATATCAGCGCGACGAAAACGAAAAGGCTAAGCCCGACTACGAGTCACACCGCAAGGTTAAGCTCCAGAATGATATCGAAAAGTATAGAAGCCAGAAGTCTGAAGCTCTTAAGGTATTGAAAGAAGCTCTCAGAGACTTGATCGACCAGAGAACCAAATACAATAGCTTCAAGGTCAGGAGGTTAATCGAAGGCTGGAACCGCTATGGCCATGCCCTCAAGATCGAGAGCCAGGCTGAGCTTGATCTCATAGTTCAGGTTCAGGATGTCTTAGCTGAAATCAAGGGTGTTAAGGCTGTTAGCCAGAGCGACCTCAACGCAGTTGAACAAGCTATTACTCATCATATCGAGAATGCACCAGCTCCAGCTTACGAACCAACCCAGGAGACACTCGCCGATGCTAATGAGGTTACAACACCAGCTGAAGCCAAGGAAGAAGCTCAGGGTGAAACATTTTATTAAACAGACCAATCCTTATAGTGATGTACATTAATTACGCTTACTAGAATTACTTAAAGATTTCTTTAATTCTTTTAAATCAAATATTAAGTCAAAATTAAATTCAACAAAATTATTATTAAAATTAAGCTAAAATCATAGAAGCAATCGACTGACAAAATCATAGAATTTACCACAACGTGTTGCGAACAATAATTTATAGTTAATTGTTTATGATCTTGAAAATTAACAAGAAATCTTTGAATATTTCTTAAAATATCATCCTATACATCAACAATTTCACTTTTCCATATATGAAAATCAAGAAATACAAAAAGAAATTTTCAAGTTTCCAAAAAAACATATAAAATGACTATGTAAACAACAGATTATTATAGAGGAATCCATTAAGATTCCAGATTTAACATTCTAAGCTCGAAATCATGATTAAATTTTAAAATTCAAATATTTTGCTAATTTCTCAATGAAACCTGCTGTTTCTGTTATTATTTTAAATATGTCAAGTCCAAAGGATCGAATACATGCATACAGATTTGATTTAAGATATGATAATAGAAATGATAGATTTTTATCAAACAAAAAATGTTAGTTTTGATTGTTGAGCGTTGGCTGAATGTTAAGCTTGTAATATTGATAGCATAGGTACTTCATTGTCGGAATTGCACGAGCAGCGCTCATAGATGTAGGAAGACCATTTGCAGGATCAAGGTTGCTGTCGCTGAGCCATGTCTTGATACATTCCTTGCAATAAAAGTTGCATCCGACTAATGTTGGATCCCTCAGCAATGATCTACAGATCAAACATTGCAATTGCTCAGGGATTCTCACGTCAGGTGGCACTTCAGGTACAACGGGAGCCTTGAACATGAGCTTGGTAAAGAGTCTGTACAACTCGTCTGAGATCCATGAGAGTCCTTCAGTGGAAATTTTATATGAAAGAGGTCCAACGACAAAAGAAACAGCGGTATCAAGGAGATCAGTGGCGAATACGTTAGTATGCTTGAGAAACAGGCCATGTAAGTAATTGGAAAGGAAATTCAAGCCTATAACGGACGAAACTCGCAAAATTTTGTTGTATTTATTTGGTACAACAGCTTTTGTCATATTCATATATGCATATGACTGCAAAACTGATAAGGAGGCAAGTTTTATGCTTGGAATTAATGAAGATTTAATTCCGAGATTATAAAAATATTGATCCAAGAAGTGTAGATTGCCAAAAAAGTATAGAGTTAACGCAGAAAGATAGTGCTTTGTATCGTTTTGGTTTTCTGCAATTTTTGGAATTGTTAAAACAATAAATAAAGGATAGAATGTATCTCTAATAAGCAAATGTTCAATAGGCTCACTTCTATTCGCCATTTTCAATATAGAAAGCGATGTAACTGCAGTAGGGAATCTGGTGTAATAAAAAGCTGGCGCATTTCGTCCAAAAATCAAGTTTTGGTTCGATATATAGTAGTTCCTTATCAACGAAGAGACCTCCAAAATATTTTTTTCTGTCTTCGCATTCAGCGCTTTTCGATAAAGCGTAAACATAGATATTTTTGACATGTAAGCACAAATATGTCATGTAAATTATATCATTTTTTTACACTCATCAAAAATATATTGATATATGAAATCATATGGACTAGGTCTTCAATCCCTGAAAATCTTAGATCATGTTGTTGATATATTTAAAATTTTCCAATTTAATTTTCTAAACAAGTAGTAATTTCCAAATATAATCATTCGTAGAAGCAGCAAAATGTCTCTTATATGCTAACAAATGAAGAAGATTTAAAGATAAAAGTTTACACCTTGGAAATCATGATCGCATACAACAGTTTCTGTATTTGCAGCATGCTGTAATGGATCTAAACCTTTTTCATTACGAACAACTTTTTCAACAAAGGCATAATGCGAGTTTAACTTCTCTCCTGAAGCCATCTTGTCAATTATTTCTTGGATTAAGAGTGGATCTCCTGTCATTGATAAATCAACGCGATGAAGGTCATCCGGATGATTCGTAGATCCGCCAACTATATGGCGTTTGTAACATGCCCTCAAAAACGTTTGTCTAAACATAACTCCCTGAACAACTCCATAGACAGTGAGGTAAACAGTCTGCTTTCCTCCTCCTCGAATTTCTTCCATTTTCTCCGTCATTTTTTTTATATTTCAGGGTCTAACACCAATTCAATTCCTAAATTAGGGTCCATTTTTATGACTTTAATTTGTTATGCAAAGTTATATTTGCCACAGCTCCATATTGAATTATGCTGCATATAACCATTTTCATCTCAGTTATTTAACAAATTCATTCATCTCCAATTTGTTAATAAATCATTTCTTTATTTTTTCTTGACCAATATCCTACATCAGAATGATCATTAATTAATGTTATGCATTATGTTCATTTGTTGCAGCATTGATTGATTATGTTTAGTAATCATCTTCATTGATGGATAAAAAGGTTTGTAGTCACATGTTATTTAACAATGAATTATTTTAAATTGATGTTCATTTAGTGCAGCATTGACTAATGACATCTCATCATCAAATTCAAACCATTATATACATTCATTCAAAGTGGGATTATGCATAGATCTTTTTTAAGAATTAAAATAAGATTTGGTTCATTATTATTTCATAGATGTGAGGATTTTAAATGAATATTGCATAATAATAAAATTCTTAAGCTCCTTTAACAAACACTTGACCATTCCAATCAACACGGCCGCCAATATCGATTACAATAGATTTTTCTGGTTCCGCATGCTCATTGTATAACTCAAGGTCTGTTTTCGCAGGTCTGTGGCCTAATGGGAATGTTCCGTAGTGCATTGGTACTACTTTTACTGGCTCTAAGAGCCTCGCCATGTCCCAGGCGTCTTTACCATCCATGTGCACCGCGCGCATCATCTCTGGAGGATCCTGAGGTCCGATGCCGACAATGAACAAATCTGGTCCTTTTCCGAGAGTTTCTTTAACCTCCTTGAAGTGTGGACCGATTGCTGTATCTCCTGTGTAGTATATGTTGCAGCCCTGGTAGTTTATGTTCCAGCTGCACCAGAGAGTTTGGTCCTGGTCTCTTCCCCAGCGAGCAGATCCGTGATGAGATGGGAAGCATGTGAAATCGATGCCATCGACCACTAGATGCGTTCTCCAGTCGAACTCAGTAACGTTTTTAACGCCAAATCCATCAATCATCCTGCCTACATTTAATGGAGCGAAGAATTTGCAGTCTGGGAAGCGTCTTGCAAGCTCTTTAATGGATCCCTTGTTTAGGTGATCCCAATGGCAGTGAGAAACAAGAACGAAAGAGATCGGTGGAAGTTTATCGATTGGACAAGCTGGCGGTGTTGATCTTCTGATCGTTCCTGGGACAGGAGATGCATAGTTTTCGAATATAGGATCAGTGAGAATGAACTTATCATTGATTTGAATAAGATTTGTTGCATGTCCAATCCACCAATCTCTAATTCCGTTTCCAAGTGTAAAATCTAGAGTAGGATCGCGATTTGGCAGTGGTGTAGTCACGTCTTTCGATGTAAAAAACTTGATTGTTGTCTTGAATCCAGTACCACTCATTTTCGGTGCATGAGGTTCGCCGTCGTTGTTCTTGAAATATCCATCCTTATGATGAGTAGTGTTGTATGTGGAGAGAGGCTCTGGTGTAAGTCCGCTTGTTGTGAAAAAATTTTGCATTTTTTGAAAAATGTGATGTCACTTTCTATAATCGGCGTAAGAAATTTTTTATGAATCGTCATGATAACTATTTTACCAGCTTTTCCGTTGTCAGGTGATTGTATAATAGCAGAATCCAACAACGATCTTGTCCAATTTTATTCCTCAATTGAAGTGAATTGATCAAATCAACATAAACAGCAATCAATTATTACATTATATTGACATATATAACTAGCATTATCTAAATTTCCTTCTCTTTTGCATTAAAGACATAAGATATCATATTATGTATTAGTGTACCTGCATCAGATGATGTTATAGAAATTGACGAAAAAGAAGAAGAAAATTATGAGAATAAATTAAAGCTGTTTAAAGGTACTGCTCAAGGCGGTGGAAGATATCAGCGCAGCGGCAGGAGTACATCCATTCGTTATCGTACCAGGAGAGGACCTTGACGAGTGTGCCCTGGCCTTCTGGGTTTGGAAGAACCATTGTGGAGAGGGAGTC
>MRSU01001379.1:0-14180 GCA_008369845.1 Trichomonas gallinae
GCATTTAAAACTAAAAAATCATTATTAATATGGAAATTATTATTAAATATATAATCAAAATAGTTCAATATAATTAAAATAAAACAAAATTTGTTGCGTCACTTTTTATTTAACCAGATGGAATACTTCGAAAATCTGGATGTCGATAACTTCGAATCTCAACATTTTTCGCACACACAGTCACAGAATATGTCTACAGAAGCCCGAATTCAAGCTGTTAACAAAAATATTGAAGATCTTAAAAAATTACGAAAGCCAAAACGAAGCTTCGGCAGAATTTATTGTATTTTCAATCGAATCGAAAGAGAAAATGATTTCCATGCTATGAATTTTGCTGTGAAAGAGAAATTTTATGAAGTCAAAAACAAATGCAGTGGAACAATCGTTGATTATTCAATCATAAAACGTAATCATCAACTTGTTCGTCTCTTCATAGAATTTGGTGTAAATAGCAATTATAATTCTGAAGAGATGAGCAATTATAATTATAACGAGATAACTCAAAATTATGATTTTATAAGATTTATTATGAAAATTCAAAATTTTGATGTTATTGAGGCTTTGAACTGGGCATCAAGAGAAGGTCATCTAGAAGTTGTCAAACTCCTTCTCACAGTTCCTGGAATAGATGTAAATGCAAAAGGAACTTTCCATTGGACAGCTTTGAGTTGTGCTTCTGCAGATGGCCATCATGACATTGTCAAGTTCCTTCTCACAGTTCCCGGAATAAATGTAAACGCTAAAAACAATGAAAATAACACAGCTTTGATTTGGGCTTCATTAAATGGTCATTATGAAGTTGTCAAACTTCTTCTCTCATTTCCTGGAATAAATGTAAATGCAATTAACAAATTGAATAATACAGCTTTGATTTTTGCTTCAAATAGTGGTCATTATGAAGTTGTCAAGCAGCTTCTTGCAGCTCCTGGAATAGATGTTAATTTTAAAAACAATTTTAACAATACAGCTTTGATTTGTGCTTCAAATCAAGGTCATCATGAAGTTGTCAAACTCCTTCTCGCAGTTCCTGGAATAGATGTTAACGCAAAAGATGTTGACAACAAAACAGCCTTGATTCTTGCTTCATATCGAGGTCACTATGAAGTTGTCAAACTCCTTCTGACAGTTCCTGGAATAGATGTAAATGCAAAAGACAATGACAACAGAACAGCTTTGTATTTAGCCTCATTTTATTATCATATCGTAAAAATTCTGAGAGATCATGGAGCAAATTAATTTATAAATTTTCGCATACTGTTGTAGTTTCTGTATGTAACCATTTTGATGAAATTCTCAACAAAATCATGTACATGAATTCTTAATAATAACATAATAAAAAAAATCCTAAATATTGGATGATACCAAATTGTCACTTTTCAACAAAAATCAAGTAAATCATGTGATGCATTGCTGCATCATATGAGGGACTAATCACATGATCACAAATATGATTTTCTTGAGATTGCGAAATCTCAGATAATCTTGTCGAAGATATACTATGTTCCACATGTTAATAGACATAACTCACTTAAAAAAATCGGATAATTTTCTGAAATGATACAACATCCAAGTAATACTTGCTTTTTATCATGTGACATATTTCTACACCATATGAGAGATGTTTTACATGATCACAGATGTGTACAACCTTGGCAACTCATGTGTGGAAAAAAAACTACAAAAGTGACAAAACCCCAACATTAGCTATTGTCAAATTTGACATGTAAAGTTGGTACTTTTTGACCCTGAATTTCCGTTCGCTAATAGCTTTGACTATAAGAGTCAATAAAATCAATTTTTTCGATTGAATTTGTCTGTGAAAAAAAAATATTTTTTAGTCACATGGAAAACTTCTATTTGAACTTCCTACTTTATTATTCTTGTCCGGCAATTGTATATACACTGGGTAGGTACTTCAAATGGAAGGAAAATATGAAACAAGTAGCCATTAACTTGCTATATTTATTATCATTTTGTACTTGGTTCATGTCTTTTTGGAATTATATAGGATTCGAAGACGCATTTATGCACAATAACTTCAATTTTGTCTATGTAATAATCACAACTCTAATAGCCGCAATTTTTGGATTCTTAATCCACGGAGAAATGACCGTGCATGATATGCTGGATTACAAGGTAGCAAGCAGTAAGGCAATACGACTTAAATATTACTATATTACCGAAACAATCTTCTTCACCGTTATTTTATCTTTGCTTACAGCGTTTATGAAAGATGTTTACGAATTATCAGGTAGAATATACATACGAGAGCTCATATTCATGACTAAACAAGCAGGCGCTTACAAAGGAAATTTCGATATTATTTTCGCTTATCTAGAACACTTTTCTTTGACATTATTCTTACCATCTGCGATAATCATTTACAAATATTACAAAATTAGCAAATTTACTATCAAAATCGAATTGGTCGATATTAAATTCAAGCCTAATTTCCGTTGGCTCACCATAGTCTATCTTCTTTCATTCATGTTTATATCCAGATGTGTTATTAAGTCAGATACAATAATCACACAAGCATGGTTTGATGCAAATGCGGTTATTCCGTCTCTTGACTTACTGGACTTTCCAAAGACACTTCCAAATATCATATTTATCGAGTTGGAATCATACGAGTCCGTTTTCGCATCAAAAGCTCATGGTGGTTATTTGGATGAATCTAGAATTCCAAATTTCGAAAGAATGGCTTTGGATCCAGAGAATGTACACTTCACACAAGGCGACAATAATACTATTGGAGGTTCAATTACATTAGATCTTACAAGATTTACTACATCATCTCTTTTCGGACAGTTTTGCGGCGTTCCTTTCATGGGTGAGAACTTCAAGTCCAAGAATCAAGCTGGTTCTCAAGAATTATATCTATCAGAGCATCAATGCATGTCAGATCTTTTGAAAAAGATGGGATATGAAATCTCGGCTACTTTCGGCAGCAGAAAAGACGACTGGCAGAAAGGCCTTTTCTTCAGTATGCACAGTTTCGACACAATCAACTCTCACGAAGGCCAGGGCTGGGTTTTCGATAAATACACATTCCCTAGATTCCAGAAACAAATTGAAAATCACGCAAAATCTAACAAGCCATGGTTCGCTTTTATTTTAACTATAGACACACACGAGCCAAGTTTAATCTGCAAGGACTGTCCTGATGACACAGAGAAGCTCTACAGATCAACACGATGCACAGACAAAAGAGTCTACAATTTCATACAGTGGGCTAAAACGCATCCATGGTATAATAACACCGTAATATTTATCACTGGTGATCATATGTCAAGGCAAAAAGTTACTCGCAACTTAGCAGGCGAAGACAGGTTCAAGCGCAGATCATTCAACTTGTTTATAAACGCTAAGCATGGTGAGTATAATAGAACATTCAGAGAATACACTGTCTTTGATTTATATCCGACGGTTTTGTCAGCTGCTGGAATTAAAATCAAAGGAGATAAGCTTGGCGTCGGAATCAATTTGTTCTCAAACCAGTCTACTTATTTAGAGAAAATGGGCCACGACGATTTTGTATATGAATTGGAGGGAACGACTAACTGGTACAACTCAAAATATCTAGGAATGGATAGCACCTGCACAGGAAATGATCCCTGCATGTCAGGAAAGATTTACATTGGCGACTGGAAGGAGAAAACACTGCAGAAACAAGATGATAAAAAAAGCGACAAAAAAGATGGAAAAGGTGAGACAAAAGATAAAGGAAAGAAGGGACCAGAGAAACCTAAAAAAGATGACAAAGTAACAGACAAGAAAGATAAGAAAGACGAAAAACCAAATGATAAAAACAAGCCAAAACAAGACAATAAACAGAAGCAGAACAACAAACCAAAACAGGATAATAAAAACAAGCCAAAACAAGATAATAAGAAACAAAATAATAAGCCAAAACAAAACAATAAGAATCAGGAAAACAAACCAAATCAAAATAATCAACAAAAACAGGATAATAATAAACAAAAGCAAGAAAATAAGCCAGATCAAGGAAAGAAATAATTATATAGATGTTGCTATTGAATAGAATAAATTTTGTGTAAATTTTCATCATTAATTTCATCCTATACATTATTTCAAATGTTACAACACTGAATTCAATTATATTTTATGTTATTATTTATCAATAAAAAGTAATATATGTAAATTATCATTTTGGATTTGAAATTTGAATTTATATCATTTATATTTCAAAATTAGCATTGAATTTATTATATATAAGTTATAATGATGATAAATCTTATATCAGCAAAAGAAAAACACATTGATTAATAAAAATATAAAAAAAACAAGTCCCGATCATCTGTGCGTTGGGATATATTATACCGCATCTTCTGTGGTTCTAATTCTTTATAAAAATCATTTCAAAGTTTTGTAATAAAATTCGAAAAAAACAAAATAATGAATAAAACATATGGCATATCTTTTATTATTAAGACATGTTTGTGCTCATAATGAAAAGTGTAATTTAAATAAAAATATTTCAAATTTTATAATTACGTTTTACATTAAACAATAGCAATGAAAGTAGATACATCTTCTGGAATAGTGGTTCTCTTATTAGTGCCAATGAGCCTTGTTAAGCCAATTGCTAGTAATGGAATTAATTCAGTTAAAATAAACTCAATTAAAAAGATAAAATAGTATGCTGTATTGAATTCGGATCTGTGCTTGAGATTTCCTGGTGGATTTGTATATAACGAATAAATTGCAATACTAATTGGGCGCATTATCAAGGAAAAGATAAGTAATGAGCATAGAACAAACAATTTTGTTTCGGGTGAATGAAATCCTGGGCAGCATTCTTCGAATAATTTATATATTTTGACTAAATACAATGTAAACATTATCGCCAATATTAAATCTCTTGTTATTGCAACACCCTGTTCAACGCGATGGAATGTTTTCGGATTGATTGCTATCATACATATAAATGAAATTGAAAAAAATAAAACAATAATAGAAATCAATGTGATCAATATTCCTCTACTCTTATCGTAGAATCCCGTTGAACCCTTTTCGAGATAATCATAACATACTGAGCACCATGAAAAGAAAATGAAGCAGTATGCAATAGCAGTAGTATATCCCGGAATGCCTCCTGGTAATACACTGTACTTATCATTGAAGGAATGATCTTCCAAAGTAGGTGGATGCGTTAATAAAAATATTCCTGATATAACTAATCCTAAGCATTTAACAAATAGTGCCACAATATAACTTACCTGAGCACCAAAATGTCCGTGGCCAGCATCTTTTTCGTCGCATGTAGTTTTTATTGTTAAAATAAAATAAATAATGCTAAAAATCATCAAGAGAATACCAAGAATTAGGTAGGTTATAGAGAAGAGCTTGATGCCTGATGGCGGATAAAGATCATCCGCTGTGGCATTAATGGACATCTCTTAGTATTTTTTAAAAAAGAAAGTGAAAGAAAAAAAAACCTTCTTTCAAAAATTTTATTGCAGAAATATGCATTTTTCATTATGTCTATAGCAAAATATGCAAAAATTCAAAAATTAAAAATATTAAGATATTATTATATACCATGATATAGCAATTATAATTACATGATTTCTCATTTTGTGAAGTTTACAATAGAAAATTAAATTCCCAAATTAACTTTAAAAATCATCATTTTATTCAATTCTATAAATATTCGTTTCAATAATTCAAAGTTTTATTTCAGGTTGTTTTATCTTTTCTTTAAAACTTATAATATAAGGTTTTTATTGCCCATGGATTTGATTTATTTAACTAAAATAGAAATTTAGACATTAATTTTACGGGTGTGAAAGAATCATAAAAACTGACGATTTTCTATTTTTGAGGCGAAAATAATCGTTTGCCATGACTTTGTTGTATCAATTATTTGAATAATAATTCTTTCAAATATCAGCTGTCATTTTATATATAAATAGCAATCTAATCATTATATAGCTATGCTGAATAATTTTGTACAAATTATATTTATTTAGCGATTCCTTCATTATACAATATGAAAGTAACCAAGTATATATAACTGTTGGCAAATTAAATATAGTTCTGAAGAGATAGAAAACAAATATGATTTGAGAAAGATTGTCGCGATCCAATAATTTGTTGATATTTCAATTCATTATACGATTATCTATAATATTATTAAGCAATAAATTTGGATAAAATATATAAAAAATATACGCCACTTTTTGAACGAAGCGCAAAAAAGTGACGGTATATTTTTATTCTTGGGCCTTCAATTTTGAGTCATTTTAAGCATCTTTATTTCATGATAGAATTATAACCGTTTCAATTCAAAATTGAATGTTCACGAATAATATTTTTTTGATTTATCATGAATCGCTAATCAAATGAGTACAATAAAGCACAATATTATAACAACCTATAGGCAGAATATTTGATGATCTAAACGAGTCTTGACTCGAAAATGTGTATAAATTTACTTGCAGTCAAGTAATATGCATTGAAATCTTTGGTGTATGATTATGAAGTATATACATAAAATAATTAAACAGTTGAACTTAAAATTAATCCATTTTAATTTTGATCCTTAAATATTTATCTATAAAACAAAAAATACACTATGGATTCATTTGTACTGGTTGCATAGATTAATTATATGATGTTATTCGGTTAAATAAACAAAAACAATTTAATACTAAAAAAAAAATACAGGATAAAATTAATAAAAAGACTGTTTTCCTCGTTGTCTTGGCTTTGCATTGGTTTGTTCTTGTGTAGAAATTGATAATGAATCATTTCTCTGCAAATCACCATTTTCTTCTTCCTCTTCTTCATAACCGTTGATGAAATCATCGCTCATATCTGTTGCTTTCCAGGCTGATTTATTGAAATTAGATGTTTTCGATTCTGCTTTAGGAGGTGGAGTAAATTTGAATTGTATTTCTTGAGAATGATCAGCACTTGAGTCAGCTGGCTCTGAATCATCCATTACTTCGTCTAAGTCTACTCCACGCATTGTTATTGGATTGTCTAAAGCAACTGGTTCGAGAATTCCGCTGGATTCATCATTATCTGATACATGTGTGACTTTAACAGGCTTCATGACACTTGAATCGTTTAAGAAGTCATCACCATCACTTGGTGGAGGACCATCATCATCACTCGTGCGTTCGCTGATGAAATCGTTTGGATCTGATTCTTCTTCAGGTTGTGAGTCAGACATGGAAACTGGTTTGGGTTCTGGCTTATTATCTGATGATTTATCATTCTTATCTTCAGGTTTTGGAACGATTTTTGGATCTGATTTATTTTCTGGCTCTTTTTCAGGTGGCGAATCGGATTTGGAAACTGGTTTAGGTTTAAACTTGTATTCTAGCTTTGGATCTATTGTTTTATCGTTTTTGACCTCAGATTTTGGATCTGATTTTTTCTCTGGCTTTGTTTCTGATTTTGGTGGAACATTTGCATCTTTCTTGGTTTCGGACTTTGTATCTGGACTTTTTTCGGGCTTTTTATCAGATTTAGAATCAATTTTTGTGTCTGGTTTAGCTGCAGGCTTTGGATCAGGTTGTTTGTTTTCAACTACCTGTTTATCAGTCTTTTTTGGTGTTTGATCTGTTTCTTTTTTCGATTTAGAATTTGATGATTTATTTTCTGGCTTTTGAGGCATTATATCAGAAGATTCAATAGAAGTTTCTTCCTCAGAATATCCGCTCAATATTATAACTCCCCCAACTTTCTTTATTTTTGGGCCGCTTTTCTTTTTCTTATTAGGAACAGGATCTGTTTGTGATACTGAAGGGCTGTGCAGTGAGTCTTCTTTTGGTGGTGTTGTAAATGCTTCGTTGTCTGAAGATTCTGATTTCTTGATTGTTTCAGCTCTTTTTCTTTTTATTGGAGGACTTGCGCTGATTCTCTTTCTTATTGTGACACGTTCCGGCGATGCTTCACTTGTGAATGCCTCCGATGATGCTATTGGAGGTGGTGGAGGAGGCGGAACAGTTTTCGCAAGTTTATCAAAATTATTATATAAATGATTGTTAGTATTTCTTGTGCGTTTTCCTTTTGGCTGTAAAGTGTGCCTCTGATTTTCGAATGTGTGATTGTATGATTGTTTCTTTTGGACTTGATCGATTTTAGATTCAAGCTTGGCGAACTTCTTTTCCATCCAAAGAGCCATATCATCTTCAGCACGCTGTGAAGCATTTAATGTTCTAAGATTGAGCTGATCTAGGATTGTAACGGTTAAATCATCATTTTCGATTTTAGGAAGATGTGGTTTTGGCTTCACTTCCATCGAAGAATATTTAGGTTTATTCGCATTTTGGGTCATTTCGATAGTCATTGTCTTTATTCTTTCGTTTTTCACGCGATTTTGTTGATTTAGATCATCAATTTGTTGTTTTTGCTGAGATGCAATAGCATAAACAGACGCTAGTTTGGAGTTTGCACGCTTGAGCTTCTTTTGAAGATTTTCCTCGCGCGCAAATGAAAATCCGATTGTGTATTGAAGAATTGAAATTAATCGCGAAATTTGATCAAGATTTTGTGGCGCGAAAACATTTGCAGATAAAAAGTTAACAAGAAAATCGTAAAATTGTTGATTGTCTTCGTTGAAAGACTGCGCTGAAAGCGGCAACGAATCTGATAAAACCCAGTTAAAATGTCTTTGATCTTTATCGTTACTAGAGAGAGTATCCTTATGTGAGACTTTCTTAATCGATTTCGATCTTGATGGATACTTCCACGGCGGAATCTTCAAAAAATCCATTTTTTTCTCGTTTTTCGAAGATTTGTCACTTTTCTAAAAAGTGCCAATAAAATTATCGATAATTAAGATCATCTCCTATCTACTGAAATCTTAATAACACCCCATAACTTTAACAACACCATGATATAATATGAAACGAGGAATACTGATATTATTGCTTCACTATGCCTGGAAGTGAATAATTAACCAAATTAAAAACTTATCTCATGAAATTTCATGGCCACCCAAGGTAAACCCATATTATTTGTAAATATCAGAAAAAATGAGTCAGTACTGCTTTCTACGTTTCAATTTGTAGCATTTTATATGACAAATTAAATTTTATTCAAAAAATGATAAAGAATAAGTATCATAATGAACATTTATACTACAATAATAATAAACACACATTGTGAAATGGATTTTCACTTGTATTTTATAAAATACCAAATATATATGGGCTAATACCAATTTCTTAATAATATATTTCTACATTTGGCTAGATCATGTAAATAAGCGCAGATAAATAATGTAATATCGTCAATAATAAAATAATGAAAATTAAGCTCTTAAACGCTTTCTTATATCTTTGTATTTTTCTCTTACAAGAGTTGTATTAGCTACACCGAGTTCTGTTTCTTCAAGACGCTTTCTCAAATCTGTATTTAATTCGCGAGTGTGATGAAGCTTTTTTCTCAAGCGTAATATCTCATGCTTAACTGTTTCTCTTTCATCACACAGTTTAGAGACCTGATTTTTAAGTTCATTTATTTTTTCATCGCGTTTTTTGATGGATTCTTCAGCTTTTGAAAGATTTTCGTTATACTGTGTAAGAAGTTTCTGTCCTGGTTCGTCTGATATGTATTGAAATTGATCTAAAATCTTCTGGTTTTCTTCAAGTAAATATTGCACGGCAATCTGCATGCTTCGAAATGCTTTGTATGCTCCAACAGATGCGAAGTTCTTTGTGTCATTTTCATCGATCTTTGCTTCTTTAAATTGCGTTATTAAGTATTTAATTGAGTTCACATCTGATGATCTTTGCATTTTTTCGATATCTATTGATTCAGCAAGTTTCCAATTCATCATATTTGTAGGTTTTTTGCATACAAATCTGTCATTTTCTATTACAGGACGAGGAGCATAATAATTATTTGTGTAGGAAGGAACTGCGATCGCAATATTAGAAACATATGGTGATATATGAATTGTGCCACCTAATGCTGTAGGCACCCCATTGAAAATCGGATTTCCTACCTGCGGAATCATAAAAATTTTAAAAATTTACAAACGTCCATTTTTTTATTTTCTGATTTTAAAGCTAAAAATATCATATAGATACAAACACAAATTTATCTATCAGGTTTGAGATTCTATTTAGTATTTTGACATGTAAAGTTATATTTTGACAAGATGTTAAATTTCAAAATTAGAATTGAAGAATGAAAAATAAATTGATATTTAATGTCAAAGTATAAAAAACCATGAATAGTTTATTATAAATGGACACAATGGGTGGCTATCACGCCATCCAATTGTTCATAGCCTGAATGATTGCGTTATCACGGTGAACATATGTGTAACCGTAGCCGCCTGGGTAAGAATGAGCAGATGGGTTGTAAGCCTGGACGTATGGTCTATCCTTGCATCCACCGCATGTTGTTGTGCACTTGTCACACTGTGACATGCCATCTGGAATGCCCATAGCACCATTAGCAGCCTTGTAATAGGAAGAAAGAACCATTCTGATTGGATAGTCTTCCTTGTTGTTATTTGCGCCGTTTGGATTTGTGAACAACTTAGTTTCGTAGTATCTATGTGTGTCTGGTGAGCAGCCCTTGAAGAGAACGCAGCCCTGGTCGTGCATGTCGCGGGATGATGAGCCTTCATTCTGTTGATCATGGTCATCATTCTGAATAACTTTGCGGCGGATATCGATAGAGCCGTTATCATTCCATGGTTCGGATGGATAACCTGACCACCAGATCTTGACCTTGAGGACTTCTTCGTCTGTCAGTCCAGCAGCCTTGAGCTTCTTTGTCAAGCCACCTGTGAATGAGTAGTCACCATCGCCTTGTACAAGCATCTGAGATTCACCACCTGTAAGAACTTCGAGCCAAGAAATGAAGTCATCTGGAAGCCTACCGCCAAGTCCTTCCTTGACCTTTCCGAAGATAGCTGCTAAATCAGCTGGCTGGATGTGTTTGGCTGCATCAATTCTGTAGCCACTGAAGCCGATGGAGATAAGGTCGATCATGAAGTCAGCGATTCTCTGGCGGACGTAATCCTTAGATGTGTCGAGATCAGAGAGGCCAGAAAGCCAGCCGGAGTTGAGAATGTTTGGATCATTCCATGAGTTGAGTGCCTTGTCGCAGTGGAAGTCTTCTGGGCCATATGGGACACCTGGGAACTCGAGAACGTTTGTGCCTCTACCCGTGTTTGGATTGACCTCATATGTGTAAGCTGGTGTGTAGTATGGTGAGCCATTTTCATAAGCGGATGATGTCTTGTTGCCCCATGTTGTGCAGCCTGCTCCTGGATTCCTGTGGTTGGATAAATCATTGCCATTGCCTGTCATGTGATTGACGACAGCATCAGCGTATACACGAACACCATATCTTCTGCATGTGTTGATCATGTTACGCAACTGGTCTCTTGTTCCGAGTCTGCCTTGAAGTCTGTATGAAACTGGCTGGTACATGAAATACCATGGGTTCATCTCGTTGTTGAATGGCTGGTATGACATGACTTGCTCCTGGTGTGGGAAGATCTTGACGCCCATGTAGCCTGCATCAGCAATGAATTTGCACTCCTGTGCAATGTCATCATCTGCCCAGCCGAAAAGTTCGACGATTGCACCCTTCTGACCGTTCCTGTAGTTATACTTCCTGGAAGCGATTGGAGCTGCGTTCCACTGGAAGTCGATGCCATCGAGCTCGAGGACTTCACCTGTAGCAGCGATTACCTTAACCTTGAGGACTTTATTGTAGGATGAGTCAAATGTCTTTGAGTTTGAAGACTGAGCAACTCCATCGAAGTAGTATGTGAGATCGAGCTTCTTGGAGGTCTTAGTGATGATGTTGACTGTGCAGGACTTCATTCCTGAAGCGTACTTGAGCTGTGCGTAACCTGCGAGTGTGGACATATCCTGGAAGCCTGGTTTCCATCTGTCTTCACCACGTTTTGGTGTGTTCCATCTGTTGTTGAACCACTTTGAGTCCATTGAGCTTGATGATCCTTGGCAAGACATTGATGGATAAACATCGCAACCCGAAAGTGTATCATATTGGTTTGAAACTGGAACTTTCTTCTTGTTGAAAGAAAATGTAAAGATCATTGTGATAACAACACCAAGTAAAATGCTGAATGCAACAATAAGAGCTAAATTAACCCACTTGTTTGAGAAGCAGCTCTTCTTCTTGTTTGATTCAGATGGCAACGAGTCCATGCCATCATTGAGTTCGAGTAAAGGATCACCTTTAACAGCGGACATCGAAATAAATGAAGTTATCAATGATCATTTCAATGCAAATCAAACCACTTCTCAATTTTGGTTAAAACGATTATATTCTCCTGAAAAGTTGCCAACTCTGTGTTTTATTATAATATTACTCTCATGATGCACACAAAACGATTTATACCCTTAAAATCAGTCATTCTCCTTAAAATAATCAGAAAAGCTATTTTCATTAATAGTCTTACATTTGATGTAATATGAATAGAATAATAACAAGTGAGGTAAACCACACAAATGATTTTTTTCATTCCTCTACCGCGTCGTCAAATTTTTATGTTTCTCTCAAAACTGGATTTCAATGAACGAACAAATGGATTGCTTACCATGTATAACAACAATTTATAGCCAAAATTGATGGAACGATCGTTTTCTATTCAAAATAAATATTCGATAATATCATTGTTTCAATCTTTGTACAAAGAACAGACTTTGATTTAGGACGTTTGACATTGTAAAGCATCGTATGACAAAATGATTAAGCCCGTAGAATTTGCCTGAAAAAAAAAATTGATTCACCAGTAGATTGTTTTAGATGTAAGATAGAATTGAAGCCTTTGAAAGCAATAGTTGTGCGTACTTATATATTGCATGACTACAGTAGAATAATAAAGTTTAAGCTATCTTAGTTTGAATCATAACACATCATTGAATAATGTTGATTTTTTTGGATGATCTAAAGCTAATTCAAAAAAATCATATCTGAGGTGTATATATAGCACACACTAACTTGTACAATGCTGTATGCAAAAAAATGCGCCAAAAACAATGTCAAAATACTGTTTTTCTCTCTAATAATTTAGGGATTTAGGATTCTTTTGGAATTTAGCTTTAATCTTATTGTTATCAAATGATATGACTAATTGTATTAATTTGCATTGAATCTTATGCCTTGTTTTTGTGTTTTATTAAGATTCTGTTGATTTTTTCCGTTTTGATTATTTTTACAAGAATCTAACGATCCATAAGCATGGAATGCTTATTACACGACAAAATGATCAGTTTTGCTACATTTTTTTCAGAATCGAAAGATAATTCTTTCAAATGAGCAAA
Source organism: Trichomonas gallinae (assembly GCA_008369845.1). Classification (NCBI taxonomy): domain Eukaryota; phylum Parabasalia; order Trichomonadida; family Trichomonadidae; genus Trichomonas; species Trichomonas gallinae. The sequence goes on from MRSU01001379.1 coordinate 13,299, forward strand.
TACAAATTCATGTATGTGTCATTTATTTGTACTGTCGAATAATTAGTTGATTTATGCATGGTTTGGATGAATATTTTGTTTTTAAATAAATACGGTATAATTAGTAACAAATATGTATTCTACTATTATGAAAACATAATTTATTGGATAAGTTTGCTGGAGTTTTCCAAATAATAATCAATAACATACTGAGCGTATAATTCTTTAGCGCGTTTGCTAGAAATTTCCTTAATATCGTCATATCCTCTTCCAACAACAGAATATACAACACCATTTTCTGACATTCTAGCTCCAACGACTGCCTGAACGTTTAATGGCTTTTCAACCTTAGTAAATGTTTGAAAACGTTTTGATTTATATTCTTTGAGCTTTTCGTTAGCGTTCTTTAAGTTTTCGAGAGGCTCCCATGTCGCTTCTTCTATTGGAAATCCTTTCCACTGCACTTTATATTGTTTTTTATAGCCATATATTCTTTCTCCGACGATTTTTTCTACTTCATATACTTCTCCGTACTCTGATGATTCCGATTCGTTTGAATAATCCGACATATAAAAATATAATGTGGGGATAGTAAAAATAAAGAGGGGAATGAAAAGTGTCAGCCCAAGGATAAACCGTGGGTATAAAGTCCTCAAGGAGAGTCGCAGGCTCTCAATTTTGTAAAAGTGATCAAATTATTAAGGTTAGTAAATGAATAAAGAGGGTCTTAAAAATAATTTGAGGGGAGTTGAGAGGTTAAAGCGGGGGTATAAAGTCCTCTAGGATGGCCGGATTCTCTCAATTTTGAAAAAGTGATAAAAATTAAATGAAACATGAAAAAAACGACACGAACCAGATTTGAACTGATGCGGGACAAGCCCATGGGGACTCTAATCCCACGCC
>MRSU01001381.1:0-10044 GCA_008369845.1 Trichomonas gallinae
GGGGGGGGTTAGGGCATCCTTAATCATCAAAAAAGCCCCCTGCATTAATTTGATAGACCCTGCTGTCTGCCCTTTTTTCCAGTGTCTGCCCCTTTTTCCTGCCACTCTATCATAATTTTCAATAAATGATTACAAAACTTTTACACATTTTAGCCGAGGTTAATCTATATATAAATAGTTTCACTTTTTCCAATCTAACATTAGTGGAATTTTGATGTTTTATTACATCCACAAAAAAAAATGTTTATAGTTATGGTTGATGCTTGAGAACTATCATAGTCTAGTCTCTTGTTGACTTAATTCGATTAATTAGTAAAGATTAAAAATTGTTGAATTTCAATGAATTCAAATTTGAGAGGTAAAAATACCAGTCCAGCGGTTGCATAGAATTAATCTTTTTTTTTCAGGAGGTGAGGTGGTGTGGGCTTGCCAATGCCATCATACGATGGATCCAGCCCTATGATAGGAAATAAAGGAAATAGAGCATGTAGAATTAGTGTTTATAAGCCAAATACAACATGCCGACAGATTTTTTATTGCTCCAAAAATATTCATTTCTTTTTGTTTTTATTTTCCTTGGATCTGAATAAAAGTGTTCCCATGTTCTTTAATCTTTATGTGTATGATATTGACACAAATAAGAAAAAGTTAAAATTTGATACTACTCATAAAAAAATTCTATGAGGTTCTCTCAAATTGATGAACAATAAAAAATATGCATCACTTTACAATTCAACATAATATATGTTAGTAAAAAGTGAAACTAATATGATTTCCTAGTAGTAACTTCTGAGAAATAATATATTAAGTTAATTTTAAAATTAACCTACGATTTAAACTATACTAATGATTCAATTTAGCATATTTCACAAGATTTCAAGACAAATCTATACTCAACACATATATTTTGTAAAATATCAGAAAACAAATCTGAAAATATCGAGAAATATTATTATTATTTTGATTATGTATACAAACAAACAACATATTTATGAAATACAAACATTAAATATCGATAAACTATAAATATCGCATTGATGGAAAATTATTCATCCCAATTTTCCCAACATTCGTGATCTTTACATGCTTCATCGAATGTTTCATACCAGATTCTATTGAATTCAGGGTATCCACAGCCGCATTCATTCATTTTCGCGCGACCACATTTCCATGGCTTTTTACAAACGAAATGGGCCACTTTCATGATTCCATCTTTATATGCTTTTCCAAACCCAGTGTCTGCAATTCTCGGAAGATTATATTTCGCCTCAATTGGATAAAATTTTCCAAAATATGCGTTAATGAATCCCTGATCACCAGGTGGATGATTCATTCTCTCATACTTCGATTTTTTAATCATATCATGATAAGTTGACATGTTTGGCTTTAATACTAGAACTCCTGTGTTGCAGATCTGAGGTGGATTTAAATCAGGCACACATGACAATTCTGGCTTGTCAAATAACTCATCCATCCTAGAAAAAGTCAATGTATCCGTATCCAAATAAACTATTTTTTCGTATTCTGTAAAAGTCCATAATTTCAGTTTTATCCATGATCTTCTGTACCAAAGATGAGGCCTAGGCTCAGGTTGTTCGACAACTCGCCACCATTGTGATAATATTCTTCTCCATTTTTCATTGACGTCACTTGTAACGATACAAAGATAAGAATAGTTATCTCCATTGTATTTTCTTAACGTGTGACCTAGTGCAATTGCTCCCATGCAAAACGCTGGTGATGTTACAGTTGCGAAAGCATATTTAGACTGATTTGTCAACAATGGCATGTCATGGGTTGGATCTGTAGTTGCCTGTAAGTAAACAAACATGCACGCAGCAATAATTGCTAACGGCGCAAACAAATAAAAATCCAACTCCATAAAAATGAACGTACGAAATCATGTTTTATTCGATTGTTTTAAATATACACTACATATATAATTAATTTATCATAGAAAATCGGATATTCATCTGAGATTCAAAAAATTACAAAATCATCGATTTAATTATATGAATCAATCACATAACACATAAATTTAATATTTAGCATCACATTATTCAATTTTATGAGATTTGATTTAATTTCAAATTTCCATGTTTACTTCCTAAGCTACATTTATTGTTGTTGTTATGGAATGGACAATTTTGGAGATGCTTAATATGTTTACACTATTAAAAATATCTAATATTTACTTATTGAGATTTTCCCTGAATGACAAATCTTCCATAAGCATCAGATTTCCCATCTCTATTTTATAATGAAATATAAACAAATATGGTGAATAATTCATATTTTTCTTGTTTTGAGCGTGCCATTCTTTAATTATTCGAATCACAATTTCGATAACATGTTAAATAGCTATGTATGTATAATATAAAACTAACTATGCTATAGTTAAGTTGTTTGCACTATCAAAATCATATATTCATGTTCGACCTCGATAATTTGGTCACTGAACATTTAGCTCTCACATGAAAACACAGTATAATACAGGAATCTAGATCAAAATAGAGCTATTTATCACATCCAAAGAACACATTAACTATTAACATTATATATTGAAATTTGGAAGGTAGTCAGTTGCTCAATCTCAAAATTAGAGATGAAATTGGTGCTTGATAACATGTAAAAAACCAATAGAATTATGAGTTAAAAGTTGTAAAGTGTTTAATTCTGCTTCTTAAAAAGAAGAAGATCTACTCCTTCTTCTGACAGCCGCAGCCACCCTGCTTCTGGCAGCACTGTCCCTCCTTCTTGTGACATTCACCGCCTTCCTTATGGCATCCGCAGCCACCTTGTTTCTGGCAGCAGCCGCCCTGCTTCTGGCAGCACTGACCTTCCTTCTTCTGGCACTCGCCTTCTTTGTGGCATCCGCATGGTTGCTCAGACATAATTATACTGAAGTGATGTGATGATCACAAAATTTAAAATCATCTGAATTTGAAACCTTTTTCAAAAAAAAACAAGATTATTGTGACTTTGCAATATTATTTCATCATTTTATTTTTTCATAAAGATTTTATCGCTTTTCTCTCAAAATATGATCGTTTTTTTAGATCCTAAAAATATGATAAATAAAAAGGGAATTATTTATTTATCATAATTTGAATTGGCCAGACAAACTTCAATCGATCCCTTCAATATTACATCTTCATGATGGGATTAAAGCCTATCGTTACAAATATAACCATATTATGGGAAATAGATCATGTTTTTCTAAAAATTATGCTTTATTGAAGAATATTCACAATCTTTTCAAACTTTATTATTTAGCCTTCTTGTTTATAGAAAAGCTTTATTATTAAACTCCTAAGATTAAAGCTCCCGATTTACAACGTTTTCTTGATAAAATATTAAATCGAATTAATTCCATGTAAAATCATTATTTTATTTTGCATAAATGGCATTTTGATAAATTAATATACCATTATAATGTATTCCAATAGCTGCAATGCCAAAATAAAGCGTTTTTTCTACGCTCATAAAAAGATATATCAATTTTCGAAGAATTTGCGGAATTCATGGTTGCAATTAAGAATATTCCAACATTAAATCAATTATATATTTTGATACTTAGAAATTATTCTAATGCAAAAAAAAATTGAAATTTTGATATAATATAACATAATATTTCAGCATTTGTATATGTTATGCATATAAAGCGAATATGGAATGCAAATAATGCCTTAAATTCACTTTTTCTATTACTTTCTCATATAAAAAAGTATTTTTTTGTCAAGATTTTGTTTATTACTTTGATTTAGTCATAGGCAAATGCAAGAACTGCATTGAAGAAATCTTTATACTATTTCTTGCAGCACTCATCTTCCTTCTTGCAGCAGCAGTTTTCTTTCTCGGACATCTTTATCCTAAAATGAAGTAATAAATTAAATGAGATGATGTCGTCACTGACAAAATTTGAATCAATTTATGTAATCCATGGAATATTTGTTATTCCATATAATTGGATGAATACTGTAGAATTACAGAAGCGATATCAAATATTAGATTCATTGCCAGAAAACAATAAAATTGGAAGTGTTTCAATTATCAGATTAAAAAAAGCAGGATTGACTGACCAATGCTTAAAAGACCATCAAATATTGTTATAGTAATCAATACTGTTAAGGTAATGTATACACACAATAATATTAACATAATAACTACGATGAAAAAATTCAAGAACATCAAATGTTTCTTGGATTCATATTATTATTTTTAAGACTCTTATCATCAGGATATATAGTGATTGTAATGTGTTAAAAAATCCTTATTATGCATTCTGTAAATTGCGTAAATTTCATTTTCATATTGTTGCGAAGATTAACGGCTATTATTGCATTATTATTAAACATGATTAAATGATTACAATAAACATTGAAATGAACAGAGAATTAAGTCAAATGAAGTTGTAAATTCATATCATTTAGTTGTGCAGAAATAGAATTTATTCACTAGTATCTCTTTTTTTCATCTTCCTATTCGAACATGCTGTTTGCTTTTAGTTGAGAATTTGCACCATATTTTCAGACTTTTTTCGATTTTATGATGACCATTGTTTGAAGCATAAATCAAAGATGTTGCGATGAGATCGTCTTTTGTGTAAGCATCTGCGAGAAGATATTTGACTGCTTCATGATGAACTTTTTCTGAAGTCAAAATCAATTCTGTTCTGTAGTATCCAGGATGATACACTGCCACAAAAATTCATGTCGTTCGCGGCAAAGAAACAAGATTTGATTATATCCCTTCTGGATTATTGATCCAAGAAGGTTTATTACAGCACGAAAAGTTCAAAAAGGATTTAATATAAGAAGCTCAACGCTATACAGTTAATTAGCCCATTGATTTACATAAAATAATTAAAACTTTCGTTGACGAACTGTTAGCATCGCCTGTTTTAGCGACATTTGGAATATTCGTCGGTCAGCAAATGTCACTGAATGGAAAAGTCATCCCGCCGCCATTTATTAAGTTTAGATCATCAAATCCATCATAAGAATTCGTCGATGTTCAAGTAAACAGCCGCTGCTCATTCAAGAATGAGCTTTACAGCAACTCAATTGCTCTTCCTCCGATTTTCAAAACATCTCCATTTTATAGGTATAAGATGTGTTATCATATTATTTATGGCTTATATAATGATACTTAAACAGGACTAGATGTGAAAATAAGGTATTATTGATATTTTTGTGTGGTGTATAAATCAAATTAATAAAGTGATTGAATAATGAAGTGACAATTATGCAATGTATTGCTATGAATATATATATATGTGTTTCGTGCTTGAAATCATTTAGAACACGAGCTAATCGCGCTCCATGTTTTTGAAAAGTAACAAATCATGGGTGCATTAAATCGAGTCTAGAGGGCAATGGACTAGTATCTATGCAATCTACATTGGATATCATTTGTTTATATGTATGTGCTCAATCATTTTATCAGTAATCTAAGTGTGCTGGACCTTTTAATTAAGCATCTAGTCATAGGAATCATGACAAGTCCGAGCATTCTATAAAGAAGACTCTTCAAGAATGGCCATAAAACATGTTAAAAGCATTTTTATATGCATAGCACTATGGTAACACTGCTATGCTTATATAAGACGATTTCCCTAATTTGAGGTTCAGAATAGTGTGCTTCAAACTCTCATATAACTAGTTCTGGTAGGAGACTTCGATGAATCGGTCTTTATCATGTCTGTAAAGGACTGGGCACTACCATTTGGGTCAAACTCTATGATTCCTAATATATGACAATTTGTCATGTAAATACTTAAAAGTGACATAAGTGACAATTTCACAATGATTGTGAAATTTGTCCAATTTTTGTTAAATATTTGCATCAAACTTGCAATATTTTTGCCGTCAAATAGCTGCAAATGCGGAAGTTTCTTAGCAAAACAAACATTTCGTGAAATAAATCTACATTCCGTTATTTATTCCAACAAAAAATTTACAGATAAACCAATTCTATCACATTTAGAAGTAATTACTGTCAAAGATTCGATATTTGAACAAACAATGAACAAAGATGGAACTGGTGGCGCAATAATTGCATCTCTTCCTTTATCTTGCTATAATACACTATTTTTATCGTGTTTTGCAAATTCAATTGGCGCAATCAGCTGTGTCAATCAAGTAGATCTTGAAAAAACAGTTTTTCAAAATTGCGTTGCCTACAATGTTGGCTGTTTTAAAGTAGATAGAGGACACTACAGTATAACAAACAACTGTGGCATAACTGGAAGCAATGCAAATGAAAATGGTGTATTTTTCGGGTATTGGTTGGAATCATTCTTCATTTCTAACTCAAATGTGACAGATATAATGACACATAACTATGATACAATCGGATTAATATTCTCTGATCACACAAATTTGAATTTCAATAATTTCGCAAATATATACAGTAAAGGCGCAACTCCGGGCATATCATTAGTCGATGATCTGAATTTTATTGCTTCCAACTGTGAATTATTTAATATATCAGCGAATTATCAAGATCGTCAAGAATTCTTTCATTCCAGCAATTGTAACTCATTGTCCATAAACAGATTCTTTACAAAAGACATCCACATGTTCTTATTCATTGATCAAGGTGGATCTTATTTTATTTCAGATTCTGACTTTTCTATTCCCAAAGAAGAGGTTGCTGTCACAGGTAGTAATTGTCCAGATGCATATATTGGGTATATGTGGGTTAGATTTAACGCCCATTGTGCACTAAAACCTATTGAAATAATTTCATTAAAAATCAAAATCAATGCTCGTACACAATACAAATATCCAAAGACACCCATTGAACCAATAGATGTAAATAATTATGGAGTTTATTGGGTGACAGGTGCTTTTGCTGGAATTTTACTCGCTTTGTTTTTATATCGAATACAAGGCCTTCATTAAGAAGTTTTCATCTTCTATTTCAGTTTTTTGCTCAATATTTTTATTCTTTTGTTTGTATATTATTAAAATATTATATTATTTTGAAATTAAACAAATTCATAATAATATTTATTCATTCTAGGTCAAAGAAATGTTAGTATTTGTGTTAAAAATCAAAAATAAAGAAATATATTTCTGATATCAAATTTTATTAAACAACAGCTGATCTCTATATAAAAATCATTAAAGCAGCTTATAGGAATGAATATAATGATAATAAAAAGCTGATAAATTTAATTTTTGAAATTTGAAAAACAGATGGTTAAAGTTTAGAGACCAATTATCAAACGATAAGATCTTTTATGGAAAATAAGCAGAAGCCATCATCCAGTCAATGACATTTCTTATGTCAATTTGAAAACGAATCATTAATAATAAGATTTCCAGCACCAAAAACCAAAAAGTTCGCTGCAAAACTAGATAAAGAGCTCGGATTTAGAGTTTTTTTAATGTCAACTTTCGAAATTCTAAAAAAAAAACTCTTACAAAAAAAAAATGTTTAAACGCGATGAACTTCCCATCGAAACTGGATTTGGTGTGTCCGAAACAGCTTCGAAGGTGTCCAAGATTAACGAGCTTATTACGCATTACACGGACTCTATTATCAAATTGAAAAACGAAATTATGGAATTACAGAACTTCTCTTCTCAGTCTAAGATAATTAGCTCACAGTATGCCGACGATATGCAATATATACTACTTTACAAACTGATGCTAAATGCAGAAGTCAACAAACTGAAATCGTCAAATCCTCAATATGCGAACGGGTTTTCACAGCAAGTAATGCAGCAATATCAGGGTGATCCTAATGCTGCTGCAAATTTGAGCCAATCTCAACTACAAGCGAATCAACAATATCAAGATTACCAAAATAGCCAACAAAATCAAATAAATAACGAAATTAAATATACTATAGAACCAGGAAATCCATTTTTCAACAAGAATACAGTCCAAATCAGTTATCTTATAGATTCCAGATCCGTAATCTGCGCAGTTCAGTTTGATCCAAGCGGGCGATTTTTTGCTTTCTCAAACCCGAGAAATCTTCACATCGTTGATGTCAAAAGCGGGTCAATTCTCTGCTCACCCGAAATTTGCTCGAATTACCCAAGATCTGAATGCCACAGCAGGGATCTGAAATTCTCACCTGATGGAACTATGATAGCGGTTGCGATTGCTCCTTCATCGATTGGAATCTTTAAACTCGCTACACAACAGATGATAAATAATCTCGAGGGACACATTAAGAATGTTTCGTCATTATTGTTTACACCAGACTCGTCTAAGCTCATTTCTGGCGGTTCTGATGGAATAATTTGCGTCTGGGACATGAAAACAATGAAACTCTTGAAAAAGATAACTAATGGAACAATTGATCAAGAAGCGCAGGTAAATAAGGAAGGAGCAATCGCGTCAATTGTGTGCGGACCTGGTGGATCCTACTTTGCCGTTGGATTTTCCAATGGAATGGTAGGAATTTATGACAGAAACTTTGATCGCCAGATGTTCGCGTTTCAGGCGCATAATGAGATGATATTGGCCCTGACAATCACAAACAAAGGCGAGTTAGTGACTGCTTCCGGTGATAAAACATTAAAGATTTGGCAAATCTCGCAAAATAATGCTCAAATGAAGCGAAAGATTGAAGGACACTCTCACTTTGTTACTTGCGCATGTACATCATTCACAAGTCCTTTGCTTTTATCTGGATCGAAAGATGAAACAATTAGAGCATATAATTACGAGAAAAATACACATTTATTCACAGCATGCGTTCATACAAATACTGTTTTAGGCATTGCTCATCATCCTAAAGAAAATATGTTTGTAACATCATCGGGAGATGGCCTTGTAATTGCCTGGACTTACAAGCTCCCACCTAACTTCTAACAAAACGCAGTTATTTTGTTGTTTGATTATAAAATGTTCTATTTCCAAAATTTATCTTTTTATTTTACGTTAAATTAATATCACGGCATTCGTAATTTTGTTTTGGCATTTTATGTTGGATTTAAGACTGTTTTTTTAACAAAATTAAAGTTCCACTTTATATTCATTATTAATTAGTAGCGAAAAATGAATATTTTTTTCACAAAAATGCAAATAATTTCTGATGTTATAAAGGCAGGAAACAACAAAATCAAAACTAGTTCATCAAGAGAATTCAATATTTTTTATTCTCTATGTGTAGAGCATTATTTATTGTGTTTACAAGAGTATAAATGGAAAAATGTAAAGTCTAGATATTCCTCCATAATTTTTGTAGCAGTTTTTAGTAGCCAAGCATGTGCAGTCTTTAACACACAAAGGACTAATCTTGCTATTTCTGATTAAACCGTTTAAAAACGAAGTATTTCGATTTTCAATTGATAATCCGCAGCGTAAACTCTTACAACCAGCAAAAGCATCAGTGCCAACTGTTGTGACACTGATAGGTATGTTAATTATCTGCAAATTCCTGCAACCTTCAAAAGCGTTGTTGCCAATAAATTGAATGCTTTCACTAGGAATGAGAATCGTGTGCAAATTTATGCAATTCATGAAAGCTAGTTCTGAGATAATCTTTGTTGTTGCTGGCATATAAAAATACTTGATTGAAGCTGCGGGAGGGAATAATATTAAACTCGATCGGTCGCTGCTGAAAAGCGCACCATTGTCAACAACGAAATTATCACTTTCGCATATAATTTTTGATATCGAAACACAGTCTTTAAACGATCCAACGCCGAAAGTTTGCAGTAAAGCATCCCTTTCTATTTTGATTGTCGTTAACAGCTTGCAGCCCTTGAATGCACTGTTGCCGACAAATGTTAGTAAAGGTGGAGCAGTGAAATTAGTGATGCTTGCAAATGAAAATGATTCAACATTAATTGTTTGAAGATTTGGTGGTAAAATGATTTTGATTAAATTCTTGTTGTTGCTAAATGCATAATCAGGAATTTTCGTTAGCTGTGAGCACTCATTTAGATCGACAATTTCCATATTGCAGTTTGTGAAACAATATTCGTCCATTCTATTTAGAGTTGATGGGAAAACAACTGTTTGTAAATTCGAACAATCGTAAAATGCATAACTATAGATAGAAGTTAAAGTTTGC
>MRSU01001383.1:0-53017 GCA_008369845.1 Trichomonas gallinae
TTCATCAAACACATTATCGAATTAAACGAAGAAGGCCAAGTTTTATTATCTGCACTTAATTTTACTCAGTTAGAAGACAAGGATATGGAAGAATTTTCAAAGATTGTCCAATTCGATTCATCTAAGACACTCCTTTGGAATTCATTTAGATCCAGACTTTTACTTGAATGCAAACAAACGCAACAGAAAACGAGATATAACAAGAAGATAGCTAAATGCTTGTTATTTTAACATGTTTTCTTTTATAAATAGCTTGTATAGATGTTAATTAATTGTAGATTAATCTTTAACATATGAAATATTGCTTTAATGATTAGCCATATTTTTCAACCGCGATATATATGGAAATTTTTCTTCTCATTGTTTATAATTCGAATACAAATCTATTATCTATAACAGCTCACTATGAAACAATAAGAAATTGAATTTTCGAAATTTTATTTTCCAATATCATCGATTCAAAGCATTGATCAGCCATAGCTCTGCCACGTGTCGATCATCCCCGATAACATTATATAATCCGATAGATTTTGTTCGCGATTCAAAAAATGCCACGAGAATTTAAAACTATTTCATATATGTTTCTATGCTTTTTGCGCTGTGTGTATTAATTATATTGATTTGTCTCCATTTGATGCGTAATCACAATGATAATTTTATACAATCGATTGAAAATAGGCTAGATATTTATAGATCTCATCATAGTCTATTGAATTTTTAAACAAAAACAATGATATGACATTTATATTTTTTTGTTGGTATCCTTATTCTCAATAAAGGCCCTTGATATTTTAGATATGATGTAAATAGAGAAATATAAAATGTTTTATAGATGAGTAAAGGCTAAAATATGATTATTTTTTTTAAAAAATTATATTGACGGAAAATGAAGCGAAATTAAAGAAATATCCATTTAACTATGAAGTCAAGAAATATAAGATGATTTTTAAGTGAGTGAAAGGTTAAATATATGATTATTTTTTTTTAAAAGTATATTTTGCTGAAAAATGATGCTATATCAAAGAAATACCAATCTAAGTACAATGTAGGGAAATATAAGATGACTTATGAGTGAGTGAAGGCTTGAATATGATTATTTTTTTGAGATGAAATTCATTTATTGATGAAAAATAATGTAATATCAAGGAAATATCCATAAAAATATGAAGTAGATAAATGTAAGATGATTTGTAAATGAGTGAAGACTTAAATGTGATTATTTTAGAATAGAAATTTATTTTTTGATGAAAAATGATGCGATATCGAAGAAATAGCCATATATTATATATAAGTAGTCGAAATAAAGGCGTGATAAAGAGAAAAAAGAGAGATTAGTTGTGATAACGAATAAAAAAAAAGTTCGTTATTTTAGAGAAAAAAGGATGAATCCGGACAACGAAGTTAAAATCTTCAACAATGACCAGTTGCATAACTTGTTGATCGGCAAACAACCAAGGATCGGGCATGGAATCAGCGAAAAAAGAAGTCAGTCACAGCTAAATCGCGATTTTACTGATTTTTCGAAATTCAAATTCCCAGAACCAATCGAGCCAATTAAAAATAAACCAGTCCAAGAGGAAGAAAAAGGTGATCGCACAAGTACTCAGCCTGCAACAACAAGCCAATTCAATAAATTACGTCAAGAAGAAAAATTAATAGGACACGTTGATCAATATTTAAGCGTTTACGAGTCAAATCATAAGAGAAAGACTCTTATGATGCACCAGGAATTTGAAGAGCATTATCTTCAGCCTGTATCGAGAAAATTAATGAAAAAGGTTAACGGACCAGAATATGATAAATATGTTCGGGCCAGATCACAAGCTATCAAGACATTCGAAACGCAGATTAATCAGAATGACTCTTTGCAAAGAGCTTTACCATCAATTCCAACAATCAGCTTCGATACAAGCGATATCGTTGATCCCGTAATGAAATACCGGAAGCACGCTCAAAAGGAACAGACATTAACCAAAATCATCGCAATGCAAAATGGTGAATACAAGCCACCAGAGCCAATACAGGAAAGGGACACAATGAACTTGAAGAAATGGAAGATTCTTGCTCAAACAAGGTTCTATGAGGGCACAGGATCAACGCCAAAAGGAAAGAAAGTTTTTTCACAGAAATTCTTAGATAATATAAAGGAAGATGACTTTGCTCCACCACTCCCGGTCATACCTGGCAAGAAGAAAGGATATGTTCCAAAGGATAATGGAATATTTTAATTTGTTTTTCATTATTAGTTTGTTTTATATGTTGTAAATTAATTCATTCTGTTTAAAATCGTCGCTCTATGAAAAATCTATAATAACTATAGACATAGCTAAAATATTTTGATATGGAACCTCAAATTAAATTGAAATTAACAACTCTAAACTATTGGATATACCTAATAACAAAGATTTATTTATGGGTTTCTAATCAATAATTATTGTTTCATATGAAAAATTAAATTTCAAATTTGATATTTAATGAAAAAGTAATTATAGCATGTCAAACAATCTTTATTCAAATGATGGATGATAGCAATAAGTGAGTCGATAGTTATTTGCTCTAACAATAGAAAATTTAAAACAATGGGAGTTTTCGCAAATAAATTATTTGTAAGTTAAGTTAATACAAAGAACAGAAACATTGTCCAAAGTATTTCTGCTAATCGCAGTGTCTTTGATCTTTCTTGCTGATTCAGCCATATTAGTTGATCCTTTAACAAATCTTGCTGCCTCCTCGTCTGTCATAACATCCCACACACCGTCGCATGCGATAATAAGTTGCATTCCATCTTTGCGCTTTAATCGATTTAAGGTTGGCTCGCGAATCAAATATTCATTCAATGCACCATCACCGATCGCGCGTGTCAATGCAAGCATGCCGCAGACACGGCCTCCAAATACAGCAGCGCCTAATTTGACAACTTTTTGGACTTCATCAGGGTCAGTAGCTTTATGATCATACGAAAGCCTTGTAACTTGGTCACCATTGCATAGAACAATGCGAGTATCGCCGAGATTTGCTGTGTAAATTATATCTTTGATGATCATAACAATAGCTAATGTGCATCCTTGATCGGGCCATCTTTTTATGGCAATATTATTGATTTCTAGAATGCTTTCTTTGATTACAGTCTCAACGTTTGCAGTGATGTGAAATTTTGAAGCGAATACGCGATGAAAATTGTTTGCACAATATAAGGCAACGTCAACACCACCGTGGCCATCGAATAATCCGTAGTATGATGTACCAGGACCAGCAAAATCTCCGACAACAACTGCTGTATCTTCCATAGTTGGTCTCACGCCCATTGTATTTGCATGGCCGCATGAGAAGGACTGTCTGCCGAGTACTATGAAGTTGGGATCTTTTGGAGGAGCACCAAGTGTTTTAGATAGCATTTTTTTTTATAATAAATACCAAAAACTGACAAAAAAAATCATCTCCTAAAAGTGACAAAATATTTCAATAAAAGTGGCAATGTAAACTCCGAAAACTGACATTTTTTACATTGTCAGATTTTTTGACATGTTATAAATCAATATCTAGTTAGACAATATATATTCATATTGCACTATATAATTTCACTTATTAATATCTATTATATTAACCAAATATATATAATAAAAATGCAATTTTCGACATATTCGAGATTGAATTTCTGATACAAAATTAGTTACTTTTATTTGCAAAACGTAACTTTAATATAAAACATATATTGCAGAGGATTATAATAGTCACGAGATAGTAACTTTGTCCAATAAAGAGTTATTATTTTTCTAAAATTGAATACTGTGACAAAATATCAAAAGTGACAATTCTATTTCAATAAAAATGACACGTAAAGTCTGAAAGTTGACATTTTGTAAAATCTCAAAAGTGACAATATTAGATAGTAAAAAATATGTCTGAAGATGGTAATGGTGGAGATAATGGTAAGGATGATCTTTCATTCTGGATGAGTTCTGATGACCAAGCTATTGAAGTTTCATCCGACGAAGATGAAAAACCAAAAGAACCAGAAGCTCCGATGGCGACTAGAAGCCGCGCCACACCACAAGCCACACCTAAAAAGATTGTTGATGATCTACCTGAAATAGAAATCGTACAAATAGAGGATGATGACGATGTACCGTATCAAGATGATGTTATTCAAACAAGGAGAGGTCGAAGAATATCGAAAGCACAACAAAGAATGAATTACAACGATGATTATGATCTCGATATACATCCTCCAAAGAAGAAAGCCGTTGAAGAAGATTTCGTTGATCCAAACAAATTAGTATTAAACAGCGCAATTAACAGCACATCACAGATGATTGCTGATATTATCGAACTTGCTAACGATGACTCAGATATACCACCCGAACCACAACATAAACAAGATTCTGTTGATGAAGTCGTGATTATGGAGCCATCAGATCCATCAAAGAAGGTGGTTCAGATTATTAGTCAAGAAAATGGAAACAAGTGGATTAAAGAATGGGATCAAAAAGAAACATTCGAACAATTGCTATATAAGATATCATCAGACCTTAGAAATTCGCAAATTATATTCTCTGGAATTGAATGGAAGATAAATGAAGTTACTTGGGATATTGTTAGCAATGGAGAAGAAATTTATCTTTCTCAAGCAATGCCTGATGCCCCAGAAACACAGAATACAGATGAAAGGAAGCTTTCATTCCTGTTACCAGATGGAACCAAGAAGAAATTGAAAGTTCCAATGAATAAAACTTGGGGATATGTTCTCAAGCAGATCGGCACAGGATCCAAACTTATGTTTGATGGCGAAAAGCTTAACCTCAACGAGAAAATCGGTAATAATCATGATATCGAAGATGAAGATCAAATTGACGTTCTATAATTTCATTATTCACCATACAGCTTGATAAAATTTTAGTTTTGTTTGTGAATTCGACAACATATGAAATATATTTCATATTGATTTTGAGCCAAAAATGCGAAATTCGATGACATATCACTAGAAAAGATCCTATATATAATAGAAATATGATTTTTAATGACTAACCAACAAAAAACGAAATTTCGAAATTTTACGGGCGTGAATGCATTATCAAAATGATTATTTATCAAAAAATCACCAGGTGAATAATTGAAGTCTACTAGCGTAGGTGATTAGAACTGAACTAACGTAGTAGGCAAATATGATAGTATACTATACTACTCAATAGCCTGTGTGAAACTAAATCTTATTTATATGATTTTCTTATAGAACATTCGACATTTATAAACTTATCATTTTTTATCACTCAAACTCTATGAATCTCTTATTACATTTTGAGATTTTCTAGTATGTGACTATTATGGTCATACTGTATCTAAAACTTTAATTTGGAAGGATTCTGCTGGGAAATTAGATATCCACATCTTTTCAAAAACGATTAATTATTGAAGGGAAATCGATAAATTTTATGGGCGTGGCTGTTTTATCAAAATATTTTGAAGGGAAAACGATTATTGTTAAAGTAAATAAGGTTTATTTTTCTGCCATGTAAAATGTAAGGAAACTTTACATGAAAAACGGAATTCGGTTAGACGATATTAGAAAGATATTTTTTTGTTTCTAAGATGAGTTATTCGACAAGAGACGACAACGAGAGACAAAACAATCTTAAAATCATCCACGCAATCTATCTTCACACGATTGGCAAGCAAATCATGGAAGAAGCAGAAATTGAAGAAGGAAAATTCAGAAAACCTTTCGATACACCAGCATTTCGCATCGCAAGCGAGTATGTTGCTCACTACCTTTACGACAAAATCATGACCAACACCCTTAAAACAACAGAAAAAGAAACAGATAATTATGTTAGAATGCGCCACGACGAACAGTGGCTTGAGCGTAAACTTCGCGTTGACCCAGGTGAATCTCTGATCGAGGCCCTCCTTCAAACAGTTCCAGAGGACACACAGAGTTCAAGAACATTCGAATCAACATCTAGCCGCAAGATCAAGCCAAAGTCACGTGGACTTGATGCTTCTTTGACTGGCAGTGATGCTCCACGCCCGCTCCGTCCAAAGAAGGAAACACAAACCGCTACATCAACAGATCAGCCAGTTGACTTCATAGAAAGCCAAGACTTCTCACAGTTCACGAACGTTCTCACGACAACAGCTGGTGGAAACTACGATAATGATACGACTATGTCAGCCGTTTCTGGAATGACATTCACAGAACTCGACGCATCATCAACAGACGAATTTGACGACCAGTACGATCCACGTGGTGTCAACGCTAAGCCAAAGCCACTGCCAAAACTTACCAAGCGTGAAATTCAAGAATCAAAATTCAAACAAGCTGATTTCGAAACAACAGTTACACAGACAGTTATAGATACAATCGGCTGCACGGCTGACTACAACGAACACAAGAAGATCCGCCGTGAACTCAAAGATGCCGGAATTATCGATCCAAACGCAACAACAATGACAACATACCACGATACATTGAATACAGAAGATAGCTTCCTCAAGCCACATCCTCGCTATATCCCGGAGACAGTAGATCCAACATGGATGGAGTTAGAAGCTCCACCAACAACACAAGTGAATGTCGGCCAGTGCCCGTTCGCTAAGGACTTCCAGGACATCGTCGCCCGCAAGAAGAAGATGGTCTCAATGGGCATGCAGACTTCTAAGCAGTATAACGACAAGGGAGGCGATGTTAATTCTGGAATTGGAATCGCACCAGCTCCACCGCTTCCTACGAACATTCTCGACGCAGCAGCCGCACCACAGGATGTCCGCCAGCAGGTTGCACACGAAATGCTCGGCAAAGTTTCGGATGAACTTGAACCATAATAAAATATATTTGATGAGGTTATTATTTATAAAAAATACAAACAAATTATTTATTTCAGTCCATGGATACATCGCTTCTGAGAATAGAAAGTGAGTCTTCTTCAGTAAAAATTCCGACATCGACACTTTCCACTTCTTCTTTAGGTGGATATGCGAGTCTACTGAATTTTATCACACAGTCATATACTAAAAAGCCGAAAACTTCGACAAGTGCGGCGCAAAAAACAATTATTGAATATGCGCCAAATTTCATTCCCGTTGTTTTGTCAAATAGATATACTAGTGCTAATAATATCAACAATAAAATGCTTTTCACGCTGCCTATTATCGATTTCGTTCTATCAAATGCTCTTTCTATAACAAAAACCGATAAAATATGATATGTCATTACTAATAGAATATAGAATACTATGCAGCACATGATTGTGTTTGAGTTTTTGATCATTCCGAATGTTTCGAAAATGTCTTCATTTAACTTCATGAATCCGGATGTTTTGACGAAATGAAATAGAGGTACTATAAATGTAATGCATATTATTATAGATGACAAGCCTTGAAGACCGATGATCATTTCAACAGGATCATTTCGATCTGTAAGAAACTTGCATTCGATTAATATTTGCGTGGCTTGAAAGAACTGAGAAAGCATTACGAAAAGAATTGATCTTGCTTTAATATATCGTTGAGAATTATTAAATAATGAGTAAGCTATCATAATGATGCTTGTTGCAACGAAAATCAATACTAATCCTATAATTTGGTATAAAAATACCTTTGGTCTGTAAAATATATAAGATAATATATAATCGAATATATAAAAAACTCCTCGAAGCAAATGCCAATCACCAAGTGGCATATCTGTAAGACTTATCATGCTAACGGTTGTTGAAAGTACTTCAAAAAAAGCTATGCAAGAAATTCGTAATACAAGTCCCCAAAACGCTTGATGAGTTGATGTTGTATGTGGTAAATTTTGCTTGAAACATAATGATCTTATCATATAAAATATCGAAACTAAACTAGTACCAATATATTGCGTACATGAAATAAAAATTGGTCTTTGAAAGCGAGTATTTGATGAATTTTCGTAATAACTGGTTGTATTGAGCATAAATTTAGGAACAAATGCACATAACAAACCAATTATCACAAAACATGAATATAAAATAATGTTTCCAAAATTCATCTGACACTTTTTTGTAGAATGTCACTTTTCTAAATACTACACTGACACTTTTCACATTTTACATTTTGTAAAATTTACATGGCAATTTTTATTCTCAAATCTTTTTAGCCACATTTATGATCTACTAACTATTTACACATTCTAATTTTCAACTTAAAATCCAAAAATATTCAATTTTCAAAAATTCATTTAAAATTATTTTCGAAATATATCAAGTTTCACACCATCAAAATTCTTTTATCCATGAATATTATGGATAGATTTGTTCAGTTTTGTGTAGCTTTTTTTTGATATAAAAATTTTGATTTGGAAAAATTCTCTATGGTTATGTATAAATGTATTCTCTATTAATAACATTATAAACATTTAATACTAGTAGTTGAATCATTCCTGCTGCGGGCGCTGTTCAACAGCATCTAAAATTGCCTTCAAAACATTTTCGAATTCAGAGGAAACGCAGTTTTCTAAAGCTTCTTCTATGTTTCCGCTGCCAGATTGCTTCTTAACCTGGCGTGAAGCGGCAGAAATAACTGTTTTGATGGCCTGCGATGTTACATCTTGTGTTAGTAAGCGAGCGAGCGGTAGATTGCGTTGTTTAGAGTGAAAAGGCTCGGAGTCGATAGAAGAAGAAAGCATAGCGAAATTTGAAATAAGTTTGTGCTCTTCCGGATTGAGTTGTTCTGTTGATGTAAAGGCTACACTATTTTGAGCGAGAATATTTTCGATGACATTGAGTCTTTCTTCATCCCATCCAGATTTATTTTTGCAATTTGCGCAATGGCATTTTGGTCCACAGACTCCTCCTCGCTTAAAGCAGGGGCAGTCAAGAGATAAACATCCATTTGTGCAATTGCATCCTTCTTCTGAAGACATTATTTTTTTAATGGGTTCTAAAAAGGGTCATGAAAAATTATTCAGGGGATAACAGACTTTTTTATAAATTCACAGATTTTTTCCTGAGAATTTTTTGATTTTACAAAGCATTGACTAAATCATGAATAACATCATTTTCATGCCATAAAGTGGGCCATTAAAGCTGTTTGATGCTATAAACACATTATAAAACACGATTTTAAAAATTCAAAATGATTATTCTCAAAACTTCTCTATGTGAATGCAAATTATGTCATTCTGTATGCATATAAGTCCACAGAAGCAAACAACAATTTAATTTTCAAATCAATTTTGAAACGTATTTTTTCGATTTTTTCTTCATAACATAGTAATATACCCAAACAATGTCATGATATAACTGGAACGTTGTAAAATTATCGAAAAACATCATATTGGAATACGAATATGAAATAAATATTTTCATAGCAATATGAATTAATGTTAGACATAAAAAAATGAAGAGATTTATCGATGAATTGTGTTGATGAAAAAAAAAGCAAAAGTTGATGATTTTTGAACACAATAAGATATAATATTTTTTAACCGTTATTTTACATGTCTAAATATCAATACCATCTCCTGAATCAAATTCAGAGCTCTGTTTAGGTTCTTGAGATGGATTTTGCTGGTTTTCTGGACCAGTTACTTCTATCAAAGCGGAAGATGAAGATGAGCCAGTACCAAGTTGTATGTCGTCATCTTTATCCGACTCAGACTTGTCGCTCAATTCATAGCTATTGTTATTCTCATCCTCAGCTAATTTCGCACTTCCGCTATTTCTTTCGCCTTCGCTGTAGGTATAGCTGTAGCTCTGACTCACAGACTTCTTCGCATTTTCGTCAATGTGAAGATCCTCTGGCTTCTCGTTGAAATCGAGGTTGCGGGAGTTGTTGTCTGTTGGCACTGACTTCTTGTCTTCTTCGACTTCCTCCTCTTCGTGCTCGCTCTCATCATTGGATATCGACACGGCAGACGATGATGTAATCTTATCTTCAGCTTCATCGTAAATCTGCCTGACAGTTCCATGAGGAACGTCGCTCAAATCAACAGTCGATGTTGTTGTTGCGTCCTCGTAGTCGTACAGGTCTATGTACTGGACGATCTCGAAGTCGCAGTCGAGTCCATCTGAGGACGGTGGCTCCAGTTCTGGCTCTAATTCGATCACGTGCTCTTCTTTGATGACACGCGGCCTGTCTTTCTCGATTCTCTCCTGCAAGTCTTTGATGTAGATCTTGTCTTCTTCGGCTTCGATCTCTCTTGCTCTGCGGACCTGCTTTCTTAGTTTCTCTCTCATCTCTCTCTTCTTCCTCTGCTTCTCTGTGACAGCTTTGTCTTTTTCTTCTTGGATCTTTCTCTCCTTTTCTTCTTTCTCTTTTTGTTCTCTTTCTTTCTTTTCATTCTCTTCTCTTTCCTTCTTCTCCTTTTCTTCTTTAGCCTTCTTTTCCTTGGCTTCCTTCTCTTCTTTCTCTTTCTGCTCCTTCTCCTTAGCCTCTTTAATCTCTTTCTCTTTCCTCTCCTTTTCTTCCTTCTCCTTTCTTTCTTTGGCTTCTTTCTCCTTCTTCTCTTTCTCCTTCTCTTCTTCCACCTTCTTCTGCTCTTCCTGTTCTATCCTCTTCCTCTCTTCTTCCTGCTCCTTTTCCTTCTGTTCTCTCTCTGCCTTCTCCTTTGCCTCCTTCTCCTTCCTGGCCTTTTCCTTAGCCTCCTTGATTTCTTTCTCCCTCTGTTCTTGCTCAGCCTTTTCCTTGGCTTCTCTTTGCTCTTTCTCTACTTTTTCTTTGGCTTCTATTTCTTTGCGCTCTTGCTCTTCTTTCTCTTTCTGCTCCTTTTCTGCCTTTAGCTTGGCTTCTTTCTCTTTGCGTTCTTTTTCTACCTTTTCAGCCAATTCTTTAGCCTCTTTCTCGGCTTTTTCTTTGGCTTCCTTTTCTTTGCGTTCTCTCTCTGCCTTTTCTTTCTGCTCCTTTTCCTTGGCCTCTTTACGAGCTTTTTCTTTCGCTTCTTTCTCTTTCTTCTCTTGTTCTAACTTTTCTTTCGCTTCTTTTTCTTTGCGCTCTTTTTCTTCCTTTTCTCTACGCTCTTTATCTGCCTTATCCTTTATAGCTTTGTCTTTTGCGTCTTTCTCCGCCTGTTGTGCAGCTAGTCTCGCTTCTTCTTCGCGTCTTTTTGCTTCTTCTTTCTTCGCCTTTTCTTCGAGCCATTTCTTTCTTTCCTCTTCTATCATAGCCTGAAGACGCTCGCGTTCTGAGTCTGTAATGTTGTTTAACGAAAGATCAACATTTTGTAAAACTCTTTCAACGTCTTCTCCGTTTGAGTCTTTGGGTGGACGAGTAATAAACTTGATAATCGGTTCAATGTTCTTGTTTGTAAGGCCGCAATTGATGAATTCGACATTTCTAAAATTGTAAGGATCGAGTTTGGAGATTTGGTTATTGAATTTGTTTGTATCGAACTTAACTGTATTGAAAGAAAGCATATCTAAAGGTGAATTGTTTGTTTCTAAAGCATCAAATAATTCATGTAAGTTTTCTGAAGGTATCTCCATGTCGCTTAGTCTAATTCGCTTTATTCTTTTCGCTTTAGGAAGAACTTCCTTTAAAATTTTGCATAAATAGTTTAAATAATTAGGTTTTTGTTTGTAAATCGATTTTTCGATGATCTGTTGATTCTTTTTGTTTTTATTTAGTGATTTTTCCTCCTCCATGGCAAGTCTACAGTTGAAGCGGAGTTCGTCGACCTTCTTATAAACTAAATTCGACAGAGGCCAGAAGAATTTGTTGTAATATTCGGCTGGAATCTCGGAAAAGTCGTACGTACAGAGGTGCTCGTCGCCTTTTCCTAGCGCATAAAGTTCTGGAATTGTGAATTTCTCCTTTTTCGTCATTTTTGAAAGTTAACAGAAAAGTTTAAAAAACGGCGTCCAACTTCTCTGCGGATTTGGCTTCAGGACACATAATTAATGCTATTTTTATAAAAATTAGACGCTTTTGACCAATATTCAAATTATTGAAATTTGAAAATCGAATTTCTGACTAAATCATATATGCAAAACATATTAAAACAACAATACACTTCGAGTTTTAATTACATAAATCAATTTTTTTGATGAATATTTTTTGATAAAAATATTTTTTTGAATTTGATCAAATTATATATGATTAATAGTTTTATTTCATGATAAATGCATATATTTCTTAATAAATAGGCTGAATCATGAAATATTTTTTGATAAAAATATTATTTTGAATTTGATCATATTATATATAATAACTTGTTTTTAATCCATGAGAAATGCATATAATTCTTTAGAAATAGGCTAGATCACATAATAATTTTTAAAATTCAATATTTTTGAGGAAATAGTGACATATAACTTAGTTTTAGTATGTAAATGATCAATATATGAAAATACCAACTTAATTTTAAATGAAAATTATCTTTATCATAAAATATTTTTATCAAAAAAATTCTGTTCAATTCTATTCATATCACATGATGTAAACTGTTATCTATTCATGAGAATTGACTAATAATGTTTATAAATAAATATATCACATATTATTTTGAAAATTTCAATATTTTTTGATGATAAAATGTGATATCGATTATTGTGATTGTAAAATTCATATTAATTTGAGGAGATAGTTATAAAATACATCAATTTAACATTAATATAATATTCTTTATAAAATAAAAATAATATTACAATCGCATGCTATTAAATCTAAAAGCAATATTCAGAACTTTTCTCATTCTGATGTGAAGTTCTCCAATCCGCTGTTCAGGAGACATCTGCTTTACTATTTCCAAATTCTCAATCAAACTCTGAGCAGCTTCAGCGCCAATCAAAGCAGCCGGTCCTTCATCTGTCTGTAGAGCGCCAGTGAATGCGTCGGGATCAACGGCAAAAGGCGAGTTTGGATTCGTGAATATATAAGGAACCAAACTATTTATCATTTCCGTTGTTTCCCCTCTGTTTGGATCGAAATATCTGTGCTCGCAGAACTCGAATATCTTAGAAATTGACAAAGGAATCAACCTTTGCTCGAATCTTGATAATGTGCACAAAAACTTGATGAATATTTTGTTGACGTCATGCGCCAAGTTGTATTTCTCTAGAATCATGCCTGCCCAGTGCGTCATGTACTCCACATTCTCGTAGGGTATCATAGGCATCCCTTCTATGAAATTCTTGTTGCCAACTTGAACAGAAGTGATGATATACATAAGCAACTCTCTGAATGATCTTATCATTCTGACGATGCTGTCTTCGACTTCTGCCTGCGAGATTGTTGGAGCGAAGAACTCTGGGAATGTCGCCGTCATCTTCTCGAAGACGAACTCGACGCAGTGATAGACATAATCCACTTGTACATTGTAGAATGACTTATCTTTGATGAAAAGCATCAACAGGAAGAGCACATTTTCTATGAACGCAATGATTGTCTCAGCGCACCATGGGAATTCTTGTGTTGATATGAACATGTTCATTTCTTCGATGAAAATTCCCAATCTTTCAGGATTTAGATTTCTAAGACCGCAAATGCATCTCAAAGATCTAATATATTCGGCATAGCAGCGTCCTGATTCGTCTATATTCACCAGTTGGCTGGCAGCTTGTCTCATGTTGTTGAATGAAATTTCGATTCCTTCCAGTTGATCTGGAGGGAATTCACAGTCAATGAGGTTGTTCATGAACAAGAGGCCATTCAGAACAACAGGGATTTTTTCAGTTCTTTCAATGTCATTGAGCATTTCATAATATTTCTGGAAAAATTGCTCTATATAATCAGCTCTGCTATACGCTATTGCTATTGCTGATACGAGTTTTGTGTAGTTAGGATCAAGTCGTTCAATAATATCAAATGTTTGTTCAGATAAATCAATGAAAATGCTTCCAAGCTGCGGATACTGCTTAATCTTGTCTAAAATATATGTTAATGCAAGATTTGCGGCAACTGCTGGACATTGAACGTTCAATAATAATACTAAATGAACTGGAATTAAAGCTAATGCAACATTATAGTCATTTTGAGCCATTTCATCATTAATCTGAATGATTGATAATATCTTAGTATATAACAATATGTTTGCGTACATAGGAAGCTCTGCATTTTTGTCGTCAATTTCTTGAGTCAATAACTCTTTCATTGTCACGAAAATCAAGTTTATGAATGTTTTGATGTCTATATTAACATTTTGGACTACAATAAAGTAGCATAAAATGAGCTGAGAACAAGTTAATGAAATATTTGTAATATCTATTTCTTGTAGGAACTCAGCAATCACCTGGCTGACTAGATGATGGTAAGCTATATCTGCCATGTGTATGAATTCGAAGCTAGTTTGCGCTCTGTCTAAAATTGTTTCGAAATTTTCTATTGTAGGGTTAACGGAGACTTCTCTTATGTAGTATATTACATATGGAAAGCTCTGCTCGATGAATTCTGGATGATCTAAGCAATAGGTTGAAATTAAGCGAACGTAATAATCTGATGAGAACGGAATTTGATTGTCTAGATAGAATTGGACGATAGTATAGCACTTTTGTATGTATTGTTCATATTCAGTGTATATATAGAGCATATAAAGCATTCTAGCATAATTATCGTATATTTTAACGCGAACTATCATATCTGGGTTCTCTTTCGCTTTTTCAATGATCGGATCTATCCTATCTATAGGGAAATTCTGTTCAATGAACTGCCCTCGTAGATCAGGATTAATTTTCAAGATTAAATAAATATACATCTCAATGTAATGAGTGAAAGCGTGCAAGTTGCCCATGTCGAAGTTCGGCTGATCTATTTGCGCATAAGGCGCGTTTATTTCTGCCAAATACTGATAAGACCAGGAAGGATCTGGTAAAATTGCAGCTAAATATTTAAATGTTTCCAGATTTGATGGGTCACCTTCTATCGCCATCCATATGTTATCGATGAAATAGCGCTGAGCTTCAGCGTTTTCGATAAATTGGAGCCTCGCTGGTTTATAATTTGGATCAACGCACATTTTTTGAGCTAACATTCTTATGAATGGGACTCTTATGTATTTGTTAGCTTCCTGGCTGATGAAATTAAGTGCTTCATTCATGTTTTGAGTCAATAAGAAATATAAAGCTAAAATTTCAGCGTATCTTGGTCTAATAGTTGATGTAAATTTCAAGTGCACAGGATAGCAAGTCTCAAACAAGAAGCTATAGAATAGTTGAGGCAATTCTGATTCTTGAATAGATTCCCATTTTGACTCAAAGAAGAATTCGATAGTATTGAGGATGTATTTTTGGATAGATTCGAATGTTGGCAGTTTCAGTTTAGAAAGATCTGAACACAATGCCTTATATAATTCAATTAAATCTGCGATGATAATTGGATTGTACGGGGCGATTTTGAAGAAGTTTGTAAGTTGATCTTGACTCTGAAATTCTTTGCCGAGCTCCTTCAGCCCTGCAATAATTTCAGTCATATTTTTTGCTGCGTCAAAAATGAACTCACTTACACGTCAACAAGATTATAATTGACTCAAAATTTCATTATACATGTCATAATTAGACAAAAGTGAACTGATAATATTTTTACATGTCAAAAATTATCCAGAGTCACGAAGATAGTTTACATGACATAAATTTTCTAAAACTGACAAAAATATCCCATTTACACGTCATATTTACATGTAAATGTCAAAAACAATCATATTTTACATAACAAAAATCCGATTTACACGTCATACTGTCATGTAAATGTCAATAATATATTTTATATGACAAATCTAGTCATTTTACGTGACATAAATATTGAATTTATATAGCATAAAATTTTGTAAATGTCAAAAATTTAAGAATTTGCTCTAAATATAAAAAACTTTTTAGTTCCAGGTTTCAGAGATTCTTGATTTTGCCTTTGGATCGTGGAAGATCTTAGCGCATCTATGTACTGGATCACGCTGGAAGTGATAGACACCATCTTGGGCGGAAACCATCTTCTGGAAGACCATGTAGATCATACCCATCATGCTCTGCTCAGAGAGTGTGATGATAGAAGCGCCACGGGAGTAGTTCTGACGCTCAGCTGCACAAATGACGTGTGTGTTCCTGTTTGTTGGGTTCTTTCTCTCAACGAATGCGATGAAGATCTGGTTGCACTGCATTAACCTGCCGATAGCGACCCACTTAGCGAATGAGTTGCAGTTATCCTTGATTTCGGCGAGAAGCAATGAAGAACGGGCCTTCTCGAGGTCCTTGTCCCAGTTTGAGGAGCGGAGCTGTGTTGGGAAGTTGTTGAATGTTCTGCAGATAGCGAGTGATGGTCTTTCGCCCTCCTTGACTGGATCACGAAGACAGTCGATCTCGCAGCGGATGATGAATTCGATCTCCTTGAGGATGAAGCGGCGATAGACGTATGGTCTTGTTGGATCATCATCGCCAGCATGGTCAACATCTTCTCCGAGTGTGAATGCTGGTCCATCGCCGGAGTTGGCTGCAGCGACGAACTGGGAAGCGATGTGGCAGGACTCTACGAGACCCTTAAGGAATTCATCTCTTGTATCATCACGGCGCTGGTTAACTGGGATTGTAACTGTTTCGAGAGTGTTCTCGCAAACGGCTGCAGACTCGTTGGCGCGTGTGTAGATGAATAAGTCGTTTCCTTCCTTCTTGAAAACAAGCTCGAATGGGCAAACTGATCTGTTAACGACAGAAATAGCGGCAAGGGTTCTGGCTGTTGTGAAGACACGGAGAGCGGACTTTGACTTCTGCTGCTTGACCTCTTCGAAAACTGGATCCTCCAAAACTGGGCTTTCCTCTGTGAATGAGCATTCCGGGAGTAAGCGCTTCTTTGCTGGGCGTGTAGAAAGGATTGAAGAATTGAAAACCTTGGCCTTACCTGTGAATTTGATATCTTCTTCGAAGATTTTGTCGCTGTAAGATGCATCGTTGAGCATGGAGGCCTCGAATGTTGTGTAGAGGTCCCAGTCAACCTGTGGTTCGACTAAGCCGTGGAAGTCGTATGGTGTAGCCGTAGCAACAGTGCGGCGCTTGATAGCCTGCTTGCTGAGGCCTTGATCTGGGTTCCATTCTGTTGTAGCTCTGAGCTTGAAGTTGAGAACTGGGGCTGTGAATGTCCAAATTGAAGTGTATGTGACTGATCTGTAGAGTTCTTCGGAAATTTCTGTTGGATAGATCCAGCCATAGTTGTGGGCTGCGCCATCGAAGGCTTTGCAGAATTCAGTAACATCGATATCTGGGTCGACTTGCTGCATTTAAAAAAATTATGTACTCAAGCACCAAACCATGTCGTCACTTTTTTCATAATAATCTGTCAATAAATTTAATTTGTCTGTCATGTAAAGTATTTCGGAAATTTGACAAATTGGGGCTACCACAAAATAAAAGGTGTCTGACAAAATAATAACCTTATTACTCGGAGAGTTTTCACGCTATTAACTCATTGTTGAATCAATATTGATTGGATTTCTTTATGAATATATGCAGCGGATGCTCACGCTCTATATGTTTATATAAATATTATATTGATTATAGTACAATTAAATGAAGAGTTGTTTGATTTATTTGACGGTTGTTGATATGTCATTTTCTGACTTAAGTATCTACTTTCATTTTCACTATAATATCCAATAATCAAATTCAGCACAAGAAATTAATTCAGCATGAAGTCATGTTTTATTATTGATAGGAGTTCAATGGTATAAATCTGAATGCAATTTGAAATCAGAAATAAAAAAAAACAGTAATCTTTCGTTATATCAACATAGATTTGCTAGTTACGCTGATTTAAATTCAGTAATAAAGGAAATCATAACAATATTGCTTTTTAATCAGTCAAATTATCACAATTTCTGACAAGACGCAGCTGTATCATAATTACAATATTAAGATGCATGCCAAAATAAATTACTTGTTTTTGAGACATATAATCGGTTAACGAAATGATGATCAATTTAATAAGTCAAAAATGCTTTTTCATTAATAATGATAATAGTGGCCTAACGCTATATATCAAAGTTACACATTTTATCCAGATAGAAATTTTAAAATACGATTTTGAGCAAATAAAATATTGGAAAAACTTAAAAAACAATCGAGTATAGACTGTAAATATGATATATATCGTCTAAAAGAGTTGACATGAGTAGTATTTGTAATGGTTCAAGCTGTTTCTGATAGAAATCAACTACATTTGTTTTCATAAACACTTTATGAGGCTTAAAATTGAGTATTTGTTTGAATTCATTTAGATTTTTATATCTATTCTTCGCGCCGACGATGTTGAATATCATTTCTAAAATCTGTGAAAGGAGGAAATTTGTCTGCTTTGCGGGGCTGCCCTCCATGAGTCCAGCGCTCTCATGCATAGGCTCATGGAACTGATTAAATTAAAAATTAACAAAAAGTGAATTTATAAAAAAACTAATGACACTTTTCGAAATTTATTGCCACTTTTTTTAATTTTCAAAAAGCTTTAGAAAAAAATTATAAGATGTCGCGCTCCGAATACAGCGAACTTCCTGCAATTGGAGCAGCCATCGACACCGGGAGTAAGAGCTTTGACCGTATTTATGGTATGCTTTTAGGCATTCGCGTTCATGTAAGTCGAATTTCGAATCAAAAACTCGAAGAAGTCACAGAATCAGCATTTCACGAATACACAAAGATCGATATTCCACGTGAAGGCAATAATATCGCACCAGCTCATCGCGGTAACTACGATTACAAGTTCAAAGCTTATCAACCTAAAGTTTTTCGCAAGTTGCGTCAATTCTTCGGCATATCCGACATAGAATATCTTGTCTCCTTGACGTCTGATTATATGATGTCAGAGCTGAAAACCATTGGAAGGTCTTCAGCGATGTTTTACTATACATGGGATGGCAGATATGTCATCAAAACGCAGACGAAAGACGAGATGAAGGTTCTTCAAAAGATTCTACCTCAATACTACCACCACGTCACTAACCATCCTGATACTTTAGTAAATCATTTCTACGGAGCTTACAGATCGCAAACATCAATCGGCAGAAAGATTCACTTCGTTGTCATGAACAACATTTTCCCTATCGGATACCAAATTCACTACAAATTCGATCTGAAGGGATCGGTGATTAATCGTTCGGTTGACGCTGTAAAGCGTGCACATCCAGGATCAACATGGAAGGAAGCTGAATTCGCAGAGAAAAGGTATATGCATGTTGGCCCGCATGATTGGGTATTACTTAAAGCGACATTACTCGATGATACTCAGTTCCTTGCATCAGCTGGTGTCATGGATTATTCATTGCTTGTCGGTATCCACCGCTTTGACTCCGATCACATTCTTCATCCTGCACCAGGCGAAAGAATCGAATTGTGGACTGTATTCATCCCAGACAAGTCATCATACTTCCAATATGATGGAAACTCTTTCATTATTCGTAAGCGTGAAGAAGAAAATGGCCGCCGCACAAAACGTCATGATATTGAGCCACAAGCCATTTCAAAGCTCTCAGTCGAAGACAGAATCATCCCACAGGCCGCCTGCCTCCCATATCAGGGCGATGATTCCAACAGATTGCTGAACTTCTGCGGTGGATTAAGGGCAACAAACGAAAACGATGAACCATTGTCAGAAATCTACTTCTTAGGCATCATTGACTTCCTGCAAGACTATAATGCAAGAAAAGTCACAGAACACGCACTCAAGTCGATTATCTACAAATCGAATGAGATGTCGTGCGTCGATCCTCAGAAATATGCCTCTCGTATGTTCGACTGGCTCTGCAAGAACATATCCCCACCAGCGCCAATACAGCCTGACCAGGAATCTGATTTCCTCCGCCGCCGTCAGAATCTCATGAGGATGGCGACAGTCACAACGCAGCCGGTGATGTTCCGCGGCTCAATTGCCATTCCTCTCAACCAGATGAGCAACACTTCATCGACGCAGTTAAAACCAAAAGAAGAAGACAAGCCGAAGCAGGAGCCAAAGAAACACCACCATCACCATCACAAAGAAGAGAAGAAGAAGGCACCAGCGCACAATAGGACGAAGGAAGAGCGCTCTGCGACACTCACGCCACAGCACGCGCCAAACATCGTCGACATTCTCGCAGCAGAAGATGAGGCTAAAGAGAGAGAAGAGAAGCGCAAACGCAAGGAAGAGAGGCGCAGGCGCCGCGCAGAAAAGGAGAGGAAGCGTGCAGAAAAGGAGAAGAAAAAGGCAGCTAAGAATGCAGTTAAACATGCAGAGCCTCCAAAACAAGAAGATAAACCAGCTGAACCACCAAAATCTGAAGATAAACCAAAGACTGAAGAACAGCCAAAACAGGAAGAGAAGCCTAATCAAAAGGATAAACCAAAGAATGAAGAGAAACCAGCTCAGAATTAGTATGTGAATGGATAATATTCTTATTTGATTTTTCTAAATTTATATTATATTATTATTGAATTAAATAATTTTATGTTTAATAAATTCATTCCAAATTCTTTGTCACAATGAATGATAAACGAATTTATGAACTAAGACATCAGCAAAATGCTCGTCACTTTTTAGATGAAAAAAATCGATACATTCGATCAAGACGGCCGTATATACTTCAGAAAGACATTCGAGGGAACTAACTATTCAAAAAAGAGCTTGAACTATAAAGAATCATTCGAGTACGAGAAAAATATTTATTCAATCAAGCATCAGTTAATTCCAAAATTGATCGAGGTTCAAGAATACAGTTTTATACTAGATTACATTCCTGGTTGTAGTTTAACCGATTTTGTCTACAAACAAATGGAAAAAATAATTCCTGAATTGAATCTTGGTCAAAAATTGGCTATTGCATATCTAATATGCGAGCAGCTAGCTGTAATTCATGAAAATAAATATATCCATCGAAATATTTCTCCATCAAATATTTTGATTGATCCATTCTTTCTTCCACACATCTTTGATTTCACTGACTGCACATTTCTCAAAAATGAAGGAAGCGTGGCATCATCAAGCGGTCATGGAAAAGGAGAATATCGTTCATTTGAAGTTATCAATGGAAACCTCTACTCTGAAGCTAGCGATATCTATGCATTATCATACACATTACATTTCTTATTCACATCATTAGAGCCATACGCTGACACTCTGCCTGATGGCGAATTATTTCGATATAAATGTACTATTGGAAGAATGAAAGAAATATTCGACGGAGGATTGGATATATCTGAATTTATAGAGGATAGAAATGCGTTAACTGATGAAAATTTATATAATCAAATAAAGGACTATAATACTGAAGAACAAATTTATCAAAATCAAGACATAATTACTAAAGCATTAGACGATGCACTCCTTAGAGCCGAAAAGATGACAGAAGAAGATAATTGGGAAAAATATGGCACTCCTGACAAAAACCTTTATATAGCCGAGCATCCATTAGTCGACCTATTGATACAAGGTGCCAGCATAGATCCTATAAAGAGACCAACAATGAAAACATTTTTAGCCACAATCAAAGAAGAAGTGGAAAAATTAAAACCAGAAGAGCGCAAAACATTCGATGATCTTATCCATACAAAAGTCCCAGATTATTTTGGCACAAAAGATTTACGTCAAACTGCAATTGACAAGAAATTGCTTAAAAAATAATTCCGTTATGCATAGTTTATTATAACATTTATATTATTATCATACAACATATTAATATCATGAGAAATGATTCCTTAAGAAGCTCATTGTAAGACTTTCGTTGTTATGCGTTTCTCTATATGCGTTAACAACTACAGGAAGTGGTGCACCAGTCTGTATTAGCCTCATTATCACTGGAACTTCTTCTTGCGTTAGATCTAAAGCTCTAACAAGTGGATCTGGTATTACTTCAGTGAAAGGCATCGTCTGTATACCGCTAATTGGCGACATTTGCACGGATATTCCCAGCATTGTAACCATTGGCGTTGGATTTTGTTGAATTGCATCCATTAATTCTAATGATTGTTCTTGAATGATTTTGTTGAGTCTTTCCATTGTATGCTCGCTGTTTCTAATGAACTCTGAGTATACATTAATAACAGAAGGTGGATGTTTGCGAGTCTCTGCAATTTTAAATCCAGGTAAATGCGTAACTTTATTTTCTTGTGTGTGATATGTAGGTGGCGAAAGCCTGATCTTCTTAGCATTTCTACGGCGCTCACGCCGGATTCTTTGCTCTTCATCACGCCGTTCATGATTGATTTGTGGATAACTTCGTCTATTTAAAATGAGATTTAGTGCCAAATTCTGATTTCCATCGGAAATTCGTAGAGCTCGTTCGCACGCATCGGCTGGAAAGCCCATTGCTATTAAATTAGAAAGAATAGATTGGAAATTTGCTTCTTTTTCTTTTTTATCATGTTCTTCTTTGGCTTTATCTGCATCAATTTCCTTTTGATCAGCTTCTTCGGATTTTTCGGATGTTTGTTCTGGTTTTTGTTCGACTTGAGTCGATTTTGTAGATGAAACAATAGCAGAAACATATAGTATGATGAACTTGCCTTCTACGTAGTTAAGTTCTGATAATTTTTGAGTCCTATCGGTAAATTTTTTAGTTGCGTATATTAAAAAAACGCCTTCTGTTGATTTTCCCAGCATTTTGCAAGATTCATCGATAAGATCACCAACTGTGTTCGTATCATTAAGCTCTACTTCAATACTATCATTGGAAACTGTTCTAATTTTGTATTTCATCCTTTTTGCCAAATTGTAATAAATTTTTGTCATGTAAATAATTATTTTCTGAAATCTGCTATGTAAGCTACAAATCTATCATTTAAATAATATGACAATTTACAAAACCTCGTGGAAACAAGAATTATAATGATAACCATAACGTTCCTAAATATTCTGATTTTATGAGATTTATGCTGAAAACGGAAATTTTTATATTATTGAAACATTGATTTATGCTTCAAAAGAAGGATATCATGAAGTTGTCAAATTCCTTTTGACAGTTCCTGAAATTGATGTCAATACAAAAAGCAAAAACAATTGGACAGTTTTGATTTTAGCTTCATTATTTGGTAAAGAAGGATATCATGAAGTTGTCAAGTTCCTTCTCACAGTTCCTGGAATAGATCTCAGCGGTCTCAATGATTCCTAAATTTAGTGATTAAACAATATATCATTGATTATTTTATTGTCGATATTAATTTATAAATTGCTTTATATACACATAAATCATGCATTTCGATCATATCAACAAAAACAAATATTTACTAAATATACAAAATCAATTTAGGTATCTATAAGTCTGTAAATATATATAGTGCCAGTTTCCAAAACTAGCATCCAATTTGAGTTTATGTCTGGCTCTTTCCAGTCGAACAGCCTTTTTTCATCAGCGCGAGATGCCAATACATAATTAATGCCATGTTCCTTGAAAGCGGTGTAGTTATACTGATCCAGAGTCAATCTCTGCTGTAACTTAATACGTTCCATGGGATCTAAGCCATGCGTCCATACCCATCCTAGGTATCCAAGCATCAAGCCTCTTCCTGAGATGCTCGAAATCGGATTCGACATCCACGGACACATCATGAAGGTGCTTAGTGGATGAGTGTGCTCGGCAACCCAGAATCCAACTTCCCTGGACTCTATATTAAAAACAGGGAATTTGAACTTCATGAATTTGTAGATATGATAGAAAGATGAAAACAAGAAACACATAGAAACAACAACCAGAGCAAATAAAAACACATAATGCTTCTTTTTGAATGAAATTTCTGTCATCGTAATAATATAATTCGCAACAGCTGCACAAGCATAAGGAAGCCATGCCGGGAAGATTATTTTAGTGTTGTCCATTGCTGTTGGCTGGAATCTAATAACACTGCATATCAAAAATATGAGCAAAGAAGGGAAATATTTCATTTTCTGCTTTGTGTTCATTGTTGGCCAGATTAAGAACAGAGAAATCACAGCGAACGTAGACATGGAGTACCAGGCTGTATGCCATGGCGTTTTGTAAGATTTTGGTTCTGATTCATTCCAAACTGGGTTAAAACTCATTAATTGTCGTTTTGTTCCCCGTGCCAAATGAAGTATTTGTGGTATAGATAATGTCAGTGAAACTGAACCAAAAACGGCCCATTTTTTGATAATTTCGAAATATAAGTCTATTCTTTTCCATGGGAAGCTGATTATGCATATAATAATGGCATACAAGCCAACAGCAATGTAAGAATGTGCTGAAATCAAAGGCAACAGGCCCATTATGAATCCCGCAGTGATTAATAATTTAATATCAGTAAAAAATCCATCTGCGAAGAGATAAACCATCTCAATTATATAGATATCCAACGATTGCGAAAAATGTGAGCTTCTTTGCGGAAGAAGAAACTGCATTAAAGGATTAAGCCAAAAAACTTTAATTGTTCTGCACAAATAGTGGTTTGCGCTGAAGTGCTCGTAATTGTGGCAGGCAGGATTGAACATCCATTTCCATCCTGTTCCTCCAACAAAGAAGAAAAATATCAAAGTTAATTCGCTTACGAATTTTTTCTTCGAAAAATTCTTTCCTATTCTATGCAAAGCTATCAATAATGACAGCAATGTAAACACTGAAGGCATTGCAATAGATATGCGCTGTGAAGCTCCCGCTGTTACGAATATCGAACTCCAAAAATCCGGAATGAATGGATATATGAGATCTTCGCCTGCATAGAAGAAAGTGGATAATTTATTTGAGTTCTTATTCATACCAAACGCAAATGAGTTGATAATAGACATGTGAAATGGTAAATCTGAAAAAACTTGACCCCTCGAATATATTCCGTCGTATAATATCGAGTGGTAGTAAAGATATATAAATAATAAAGCTAAAGAAAGCAAAATTATTATCAAATATATTGAAAATTTTCGGATTTTAATATCTTGAACACTGAAAACACTCATTAAAATGCAAAATGAGTATGACAAACATATAACTACTACAATAGAAGTTTGGTTGACTTCAGAAATATATCGTATTAGCCAGAAAAAATAAGATAAAATTGTTGCACCAACTGGAATTCCAATTGCAATCTGATCAATGACGTCAAAATGCTTTGGAAATATTGGACTGAGAACAAAATAACCAAAAGTTATCGAGCAGTGCATCAATATAATCCATAACATATCATCACCAATATTTTTTGACAATTTACAACGCAAAATTTAAATTTACACGACAAATAAATATGATAAAAAAAAAATTCATTTTAGAAGCAAAAATTAATGATAATTTCAACTTGTATTGTGTTCTGTACCGAAATTTGGAACGAAAAGTGACATGTTTACATATCAGATTTGAGTTATAGTCAGGTTCTTTCCAGTCGAACTGCCTTTTTTCATCAGCGCGAGATGCCAATACATAATTAATGCCGTGTTCCCTGAAAGAAGCTAAAGTTTATTTGCCACTTAATTTTCATATAAACATGCCAGTCTAATATGTCATGTAAACTATATTTTTGTCATGTAAAATCGAAAAGTGCAAAAATGCTCCAGTATTCTGATATTTATCACCAACCTACTTTAGAATCAATTTCCAATGAACCAATTCCTTACGACTTTGTAGTATGCATAGATGACTCGAAATACATGTGTCATAAGAAACAATTATTTCCTTTTACCAATAAAATTACTCCAGATATGAATTCATTTACAATTGAAAAAATTAAAGATCCGAATCATGATTTTCAACTAATACTCGATCTATTAAACGGAAAATCAGTAGAAATTACTAAAATAAATTCGTATTTTATTAATGCATGTGGCCAAGAATTAGGAATGCAAGCTTTAATTGATGCCACAGATCCATATTGTCGTGCACCTGTTACAACTATTAATGTTCTCGATATTATTCGCACATTGGCTGAACATAATCTAAATTATTTAGATGAAGCAGACTTTATTGCAGAGAACTTCATGACATTGAAAGATAAGCGCGAGCTGAAAACCCTTCCAATCGAAGTCTTACATGCAATTCTCGAATCAAATAAATTTTCATATCAAAATGAAGAAGAATTCTTTCACTGGATCAATTCTGTTGTCTCTACATCAGGTAGTTCTTACAATGTTCTATTTGGATACTGCTATTTTGAAAAATTATCTAAAAAAACAATGAAAGAATTTGTAGACGTCGTTTCCTATGATTCTATCCATGCATTTATATGGAATAGCCTCAAATCCAGATTAGTTCAAAATATTATTTCTGCAGAAGAAGAGGAAGAAGAAAAACCGCAAATTCCTCAATTTAATCCAACTTTCTCTCCAAATCCACAAGCATTACCTCCAAAACCACCCATTGTGCCGTTCATGCCTCAGCAATCCAATCAGCAGCAATTTGCACCGGCATCTTTTCAAGGAATCGAACAAATCCAGAAGCAGCAGCAACAATCAAGCAACACAACCTCACAGCCATACGCAGAACAAGAAGAAGATGAGGAAGAAGACGTAATTTGCCTGGAATACGATGACAAATATCTACTTGACGGCGTGATAAACTACATCAAACACGAAGCAGGTCTCAGCTGGCAGGACGAGATCATCATAGAAGGAGGTGGCACGAAGAACTACCAAATAGCGCGCGTCGTCGACTACGAACACTTAGACACGTGGTGGGATAATTATGATTCTAACAAGATGAAGTGTCTGAAAGAAAACGCGTGGATACAATTCGAGTTCGTCAACTATTTACTTGAGCTGCAGCACTACACGTTGGTGTCCACAGCGAACAGACCGAGGCAGCACCAGCCGAAGAGCTGGATAATCGAGGGAAGCAACGACGGATCTTCTTGGGAGGTTGTAGAGACAGTGAACAACTGCGACGAGATGAACGTGAAGAACGCGATGAAGACTTTCAAGCTCGCCAAACCATCCAGGCCTTTGAGGTTCTTCAAGTTCACTCTGAAGGCAAACCACGCAAGACCAGATGGGCCTAATATTTACGAGTTGTCTCTAGGAGCTATTGAGTTCTACGGCAGACTCTTCCCAGACTATTGATATATTATTTCATAGATTGTTATTATTAAATATTCTATATATCTCTAATATCTTTTACTTTCCATATGAGATAATAGAATAAATAGGAATAACAGTCCAGATTATTTGCAGAAATATTGCAAATTATAAATCATAACGAATAGGAATCCTTAAAGAGTTTATTCAAAGTTCTCGCGAAAAATATTATTTAATTTCAAGTGGACAGGCTTGTGTAAAGATTTCAATACAATGATAAAATTTGTTTTTTTTTTACAGAAGTAATAAAAGATGTGTTTCAACGAATTTTTTTGAAGAATATGCAAATATAAGATAAAATTATAAGTCAATTTTCGTGAGTGAATTACAATTTCTAAATCAACAAAATCATCACTAAAAAACAGATTTGTACAAATTCCAATTCATTCCATAAGATTTTGATGGCAAAAACAGTATTGGTTATTATGTTTTTAGGTGTTTTTCTCCTTCTGTAGTTGAGAAAGAAGAAAAAGTAGACGTTTAAAATATTAGAAAATGAGCAAATCAACAGAAATCGAGCTATCTTTAGATGAGGAGTCAGGTGGGACTGATATAAATGCTATGATAGAACAGTCTATTAGAGATTTTAACGAACAATATCGATTAAAAACGCCAACAGAAAAACGAAGAGAAGAATTTAAACAAACATCATCTGCTGACAAAAAGAAATATGATGCTATGCTAGCAAAAATAGCAAAACATCAAGAAGAACTTTCAAAACTTCAGGATGAAAATGCAATATTAAAAGCCGAAGTAGAACGTTGCGAAGCAAAGATTAAAGCATATCCACAAGCTAAAAAGAGATACGACCAATTAACAGAAAGTATTCAAAGAGCTCATCAACTCACATCAAAACAATAATTTTACTTCAATCTTTATTATTCTAAACACTTGTTTGTATTTACTAACTTTACACACCAAACATTTGACTCAATATATCTTATATAATAATTCATTGATTATATATTGTCTAACAAGCTCAATAATTGACACATAACTATAAATATCGTTGACTAAAATTCATCAAAGCCAATAATATCTAAAATGCAATGAGATTTTAATTTTGCCAATGTAAAAAATAATTGATTTATTTAGCAAAATTTTCTAATTACATGTCATATTTCACATAACTTGATCTATTGGTTAACAAGCTCAATAATTGATGATATAAAACTCGGGATACCCTATCTTCTTTTGCAGCATCCTTGACCACTATTAACGGCTTCAATAATGTTTCAAATGTGATGAGATTTTAATTTTGCCAAAGTCAAAAATATTTGTCAAAATTTTGATTTAATAGACAAAATTTTATGTTTATATGTCATATTTTAGTTGATTCTAATATATGCTTTTTGATATGTTATTTGGAAGATATTAAAAAAGTTATCAAAAAGATATCAAAAATTTTGAATACAGTGTCACTTTTGAAATTTTTGACACTTTTCACAAAATTTTTTCAGATGTTTTCTTTCCAATACAACAAGGTCCCAAATGCATTAGTGTTCACTGTGCACTACGTAACACTCGCCGAAGAGTGTGACGAGTCATTTAAAGTGAAGTGGCAGCGTGGTGATAAATACGGAGAGACAACAATGGTATTTCCTGCGAAAGACAATGTTGTCCCTTTCGAGAAGCGTTTCACATGCAATGCCACGATGTATGTATCCAAGAAAGACGGACAAGTGCGTGAAAAACTGATTTCGTTCAAAGTTTGGCGTATATACCCAGATACTTCAGAAAAGCTGTTTGGCAAGATTACAATAAACTTTTCGAAATTCTACGGTATCGTTAATACCCTCCCAGGCACATACACCCTCGAATCTCCACACAGAAAGAAATCTCAAATCGTAATATCTTTCCGCCTTGTGCAATTCCAAAAAGGACTTACTGATATCACAGGATACGCCCTCTCTGAAGCAAACCTGACATCTATATCTGAAACAATGAGCATTAAAACAGATAATACGAATGTTTGGGATGTTTCAGAAGTTGTTCAGGACAGTGATCGTAAGATTCTCGAAGACTTCATGGCAACACAACACAGAGATAAAACGAAAGAGTCTGATTCCGGCTTAGCATCTTTCGCGGCAATGAGCGCGCATCAAGTACAGACTCGATCGAGGGCTGGATCGATTATACACAGAACACACAATATGCAAAAGAATAAGAAAGGCGAAAAATCGGTAGACATTTTATCAGACTATTTGAAATCAAAGCAAATTACAACAACAAACAAAGAAAACGAAGATGCATCACATCTTACAGAAGAAGGATCAATTACAGGCACTAAAGTATACTTAACAATGCCAGCATCAAGAAACTTGATGAGGGCAGCTCTTTCTCACACTTGGCAAGAATCACCTATCATGGAAAGGCCATTCCCGAAGATTTCATCTGTGTTATTCTCTGTAATCGAAGCGTCTCAAATTCTCGAAAAACTTCCCTTCAGCGAAAATGGATATGTTTCATTTACAAGGCGTTTCCTCGAACTTCTCGAGGAAGGTGTCATCATCAAGAACTCGACAAAGCTGGATATATTCGTTACAGTCGTTAATTTACTCGCTTTACTTCCGAAAATCTCTGACGCGCTTCCAGACCGTTTATGCGATTTCAGAAGCCGCCTTAGTGATCTCGCAGAGCGTCTTCTCATACAAGAATCCGATAGCCAGTCAGAAAAATTATCATCTATCGCAACTTCATTAGAAAATACGCCGGATCTTTTCGAAACAGTCGTCAGCTCTTTTGTTGAAGGATACAAACAACTTAAATCACAAAATCTCGCTTATATCGAATTAATTTCTATTTACGCAGTTAAACAGTTCGATCGTAAACTTGCACTCAAAATAATACGCAATCCAGCTGTTCTTATGTTCAGAAATGCTATCAACTGGAGCAGTTTCTGTACAAGAATCCGTGAAGAATGCGATTTAGAATTACCATACATTAAACAAGTCTCTCAAGTGCTTATGATGTCAGAACAACTGTGCCATGATCCTTTACTGCACAGAGATATTGCGCCAGATTTAGAATTGCCAGCAATTTTCGAAATTCTTAAGAACCAAAGATCTGATGAATTTGTTCCAGTTATTAACGATACAACAAAGTTTGTACAGATATACGAAACCGAAATCAAAGAATTAATTGATATCAAAATCGCAATGAATGTAAAAGTAATTGTAGATAAAATTAACACAGACGGATGGGATAGACAGACAGTGACGACAGAAGAAACTGTAGAATTCCCATTCACAAGAGTTCATTTCAATGTTGAATAAATTTATTGTTGTTTGAGTTTTTTGACACATAAAATTACTTTTGTCATGTAAATAAAAATATTTGACACATAAATAAAATACATGGCATAATATATTTTTGCCATGTAAATAGTATTTTTGCCATCAAAATAAATAATTTTGTCATGTAAAATAATATGTTGAGGTTATATGGCAAAATATTTCATTATACGTTTTTTTGCAATGGCTGATTTACCTTTTGCAAAGCGTGAACCTAGAGAGATAAAAATGCCAGAGCCAGCACCACAAGGCACATTTAGGACACTTGGCTTCAGTTTCAATCCAAATCCGCAAGTAGGTCCACAGAGAAGAATTCAATCTGGTTTATTAAGGCCGATGACAATGAAAGCTGAAGTAAAAACAATAGATTCCAGATTATCTCAACTAGATCGTAATAAAATAAACGCATTCAACGAAAGCGGCTCTCGATTAGGCCCAGGAATTCAAATGTCGACCTCAGTAACATATGCAACACGCCATGGTTACCTCCCTACAAATTACAACACATTCTGGATCTCAAAACCCGAAGCAAATTCTGGACATTTGCCAGATCCGGACGAACTTTATCAGACATCCTATTTAAAGACTCCAGTCTCAGACATGGACAAGCAGATGCGTGCAGCCCACACCAGCAGCGTAATGGCAGAAAAAACGTATCACATGGATAGACTGAAGAAGCGCGAAGAAATGGACCAGATGACTACAGACACAATAAATGAAGCGAAGATCAAAAGCTCACAGTTACAACGTGAAAATTACAATAAAGCTCTCGAAAATCGTCAAAGATTGCAGCGCATTAGATACCATATCTTTGAGTGAACTACACAAATTCATTTACGCATTTATATCGAGAAAGAAAAGATTTTTCATGAAAATACAATATTTTTGATTTCATTGATTCAAAAGTCTTCATCATAACGAATTAATGACTACAATTACATAATTGCAGCTTATCATATGATTCATTATCCTGCAAATGCGAGCGTTTTGATTTTATTTACAAATTTGTTATTTATCATCTTGTAAATGTTTGTTACTTACTAATATAGTCTTACTTTGCTTAAATCATATATCAAAAACAAGAAAAAAGGCGATTTTATTGTTTGAAATTTTATTTAAGATTTTTTAGGCGATTTCGTTTGAAAAATAGAGTTTTTATGGTATAAAGATGCTGTTTTTGATGTTTAAAATGTAAATAAAAGTAAAAAGATTTTGTCACTTTTTAGATTTTATGAATGGTGAAGAAGATAAAGGAACAAGTAAGGAAAAGACTGAGGAAAATGCGCAGGAAGTCAAAGGCGTTTATACTCTAGAGTCTGAGACGCCATACTTGTTTGTACCTTCATTTTCAGAACCGATAAAGAAAAGTCCAGGAAGACCGCGTTCAGAAAAATCATTCACATCACAAGCGCCTAAAGCTGTCAAAGTTTCTTCAAAAGAAGCGAAATTTTTAGTCACTTTACCGCCCGCGCATATTATCAAGGACGAATATGGAAATTGGACATTGAGATGCGTGTGCGGAGATTTGACAACCGACGGTTTTCTCGTTAGTTGTGATAAATGCGGAATTTGGCAACACGGAATTTGTGTCAATTTAAATCCTCATACAATTCCTGAAAAATATCTATGCGAAAAATGCGGAAACAGACCAATACATTGTGTGTGCGAACAAAATCTAAATTACAGATTTTCGATATTAAAATGCTCACAATGCGGATACTACTCTCATAGGAGGTGCGCTGGGCTTCTTTACGGTCCGATGCCCTCTGGGTCTTATATTTGTTCATTTTGCGGCAAATCTAGATTTACATATCCAAAAGTAAGAATTCCAGCGACAATACAGTTCGAAAATCTCACATTTACTTTCTCACAGGATAATATCGAAAAATTTAACCCTCAAGTTCTTTCAGGACCATTTAACGATTTTATCATGATTGATATTTACGAATCTACACTAACAAGACGAGAATTTTGCGAAGATTTATTCGATAGATTCAGAACATTCTTCTTCATCTGTCATCCGCTTTACGGATCAACGAAATCAAAGAAAAAACGCGCGAATTTGTTAAATTCTGTACTAAATATGGCAGAATACTTGTGTGACACTCTATACAAAATAAATCACAGTTTATTTGTCACAATCTTCGATTCTCTACTCAATACAGCAATTTATAAAGCTCCAACATTTGTTACAAATAAAGAACCGGATCCAGCCTTCGAAATGACGGAAAACTCGAAATTCGAGATACAGACTATGCCCTCTCCACAGACTTTCCCTCAAATGCCAATTCCGGCTCCAATCGAATTTACAGAAAACGGAGCAGTGGCGGGATCAGATCTTACACAGGGCCAATTTGTCATGCACGTGTCTGGGTTATTGGGGGATATCGAAGAATTCGATTACGACAATGGAGTAGATTCGGCGATTTATCAACTCGTTGGAACAAGATTCGTTTTAGATACAACACATTTCCCTGACCTCAAGATTCACAAAATTCCACGCTCAATGAATGGAAATTTAGTTTTAAAGCTATTTCAAGTTGGAGATAAAATTCACTGCGGAGTTTTTGTTGGACGTTCATCTCTTCAACCATCGGATAGCACAGATCCTCTCCAAATTAAAACCGGCGAAAATGTTTACTTAGGAATTGATTTTCTTCCAGCTTCATGCGAAGACATCTCAAAGTGGCTTTCTTGGCATCCTGGGGACCTCCGCGATCCATCTACACATTCTACAGGCAGCAGGCCAACTCCAGAACAGCGAGAAACAACTGCAGCAATTAGATTCGCGGGCGAAATCCCTAAAAAAGAGAATAAACCACGAAAAACAAAAGCGAAA
The DNA here is from genome assembly GCA_008369845.1 of Trichomonas gallinae. Taxonomy (NCBI): domain Eukaryota; phylum Parabasalia; order Trichomonadida; family Trichomonadidae; genus Trichomonas; species Trichomonas gallinae. The sequence continues at coordinate 33,031 of MRSU01001383.1, forward strand.
GATGACGATGCAGTCCATGTCAAGCGAAAACCGAAGAACAAACTGAAGGTTGCGAAAGATGTCGAAATCTCACTTTTCGACATGTTCGACATGGATGATCCAGGCCCTTTTCTTTTTCATGTCGGCGATGACATAAAAGTCGTCGAAGAGACAGCGAGGATCATCGCAGCAACTGTTCCAGCTGCTGGTCAGCGTGGAAGGCCGAGATTGCAGGGAAGGATAAGGAGAGCTTTCTCCTCGCCAGTTAAGCAGTCTGAGTCACCGAAAATTAAGAAGAAGGAGAAAAGCGGCAACGAAAGTGATGAAAACGATAACGAAAATGAAAACGAGGCAGAGAAGAAAGAAGCGGAAGAAGAGGAAGACGACAACGAAGAGGAAGAAAAGGCGAAAATCAGTATAAGTCGAAAGACAAAGAAAGAAGAAGAGAAAACAGAGGAATCAGAAGATCAAAGCCAAGACGAGAAAGATGAAAAGATCGAAGAAAAACCAAAAGAAAAAATTCATCAGAAAACTGAAGAAAAGTCAAAAGAAAAAGTACACAAGAAAGATGAAGAAAAAGTTAGTCAAAAAACCGAGGAAAAAGTTGACAAAGTTGAGGAAACTGTTGAAGAGAAAAGTGCTGAAGAAAATGAAGAGAAAACTGAAGAGAAAGATGAAGAAAAAACAGAGGAAAGTGTTGATGATAAAACTGATAGGAGGACAGAGACGGAAACAGAAGAAGAAGTTCCAGGCTTGTTCTCGCAGGAATTCGAAGCGAAAATTGTTAGTAATGTATCTAAGATCAAATACGACGGATTTGTGGTTGAAGATTCCGCAAAAACAATGCTCAATCTTATTGGATTACTATGATAAATAAAAAATTAATGTTTGTTTGGTATGAGAATTAACCTGAATTTTTGACGAATGAACTAATAACAGCAATTAATTCATGAGTCTGCTCCACTGATTTCATAGAAAATAATTTATCATTATGCGAAATATTCGAAACAATGATATGTGATAATTATTCAAATACAGAAACAATATATTTTTCAAGATAAAAAAAATGTTTAAGAAAGTTTCAATTTTATTCATAAAAATATATCAAATAATAACGGGGGATAAACAAATATAATTCTAAATATATCTATAATAATTAATTGTGCTTCTTCTTCTGGATCTTGTTCTTCATCTGGAGGAGCTCAGCTGGGTTGATTCTTCCTGGCTGAAGTGTCGCGAATTTATCGCTTGTACCACTCTGGCGCTTTCTGTGTCTCTTGACTGGCTTGGCAGCAGTGTCTCCTGTTGGCTCTGCCTTTATCGAAGAAGAGGAGTCAGCTGTCATTGTCGTGGAGTCAAGTGTGTCAGCTGTGTCAAGGGTCTTCTCGTTCTCTTCTATCTTTGTGTCGTCGAGTCCCTTCTTGATTGCCTCCCTGTCCATGTCCTTGCTCTTCTTCGCGTTCTGGAGGATGGAAGGAGCGACCTCCATCTCCTGTGTGGCGTGCTGGAGAAGCTTAACAATGAGTTTGAGGAACTTGGTGATCTGGAGTTTGATGAATTTGATTGTTGGGTCGAGCAATTGAATGCGCCAGAGGTAGTAGACCAAAGCGATGAACAAAATGAGGAACAGTGTCTGAAGTGGGTGCTCAACAGCAGAAACGAGCTTCTGGTAGCCTCCAATTGCAATAATAATCCACATCCAGAGAGGAACAGTGTTTCTGACGATCATAGCCTCTCTAACTTGGACGGCCGAGATGTATGATTTCTCAATAGTGTCGTTAAACTCAGTTAAAATTTGTTCACGGCGGATTTGTGTCAAAATTTGTCTTGTAAGGATGTCGTTGATTGGAATTGCTGTTCCTGGCTCTCTCAGCTGGCTGTTGGCGAACATATTAAGGATGTGGAGACCGTTTTCGCGAGCAGATTCGAAAATTGCAGAAATGTCGTCATCTGGCTTCCAAACTCTGGATTTGTGGTTCTCATCTTGAAGGAACTTCTCTTCAAACCTGATGATCATCTTTTGCTGGACAAATTGCGATGCTGAAGAAATTTGAGAATCTGTTGATCTGTAGTACATGGAAGCAATCTTTGATGATGGCTGACGATTAAGTGTGTTCTTCTTTAAGATATGAGCAATTTCTGACGTTGTTGTTTGAATTTCGTTATTCATTTCGCGGCGGAGTCTTTCCCACATGTTATGTTCAGCAGCATCGAGATATCTGTTGATTCTCTCCTTGTATTCGATGTTTCTCTTCTCGAAAATTCTCAGTTCGAGATCTGCAACAGCTGAGTCGAGCCTGTTGATGATAACAGAGTTGAGCTGATCCTCGATGTTTGTGACATCAAACTGCCAGTTAAAATCAGTAATTGAGTTTTCTTCAATAAATTTGTTCAAAGAACCGATTGTTTCTTCTAGTTTTTGGACAGCGTTCTGCTCCCAGTTCGTAGACTTCTCGAGCTCAGCTGGAAGCTCGTTAATATAATCAGTAAATTCTTTTTCTGTTTTATCTTTGAATAACGTGCAGTTCTTTTCGAAAGATGGGAATAAGTGCTGTGATATCCTCTCGACTAATGACTGGCGCTTCTCGTTTGCGATATCTCTCAAGTATTTGTTCGCATTTTGATTATATTGATGAATTGCGTCTTCATAAAGTTTCTGTCCGATTTCCTTGAAACCCTCGAATGGTTTATCGTTGATTTTCTCAATGATGTTCTCATTGGCCAGCTTTTCGAAGTCTTTGAAAGCATTATTTGCAAATTCTTCGCATTTGAAGTTAGAAAGAGTTTTTCTCTGTGATGGAAGGTTGAGCTCGCGATTCTCAGAGATGGCATCCCAAACAGAGTGGATATATTGGCTTAAACCGTCTCCAGGGATTAATTTGCCCATTGGCTGAGCAAAGAAGAAGTCTTTGTCATTCTTGTCGGTGAATTTAGCTGCAAGCTTAGCTGCCTCTACCTTGAACTTGTCCGCTTCGAGTTTTAAGTGAGGAAGCTGGAAAAAGTGAAAAACGAAGAAATCGTCGAATTGCTTTCCCTGTAAGTTTGGCGGCAATATCACCTCACGCCAGATCGTTGCGAGGTCTCTGCGGACTTGGCCTTCGATGATATCAGCCGGATGAGTAGAATCTCTGATTACGAACAGTAAATGGCATTTAGCTTCTTGTGAGGATGAGAAGAGCTGTAAGTTGACTTCGAAAACTGTCCTTAGGAGTGGCATGCTGCTTGCGTTGTAACGACCAATATCTTTTTCCCACATATTGACCATAACAACCTCTGAGAGTGCTAACCCGAAGAGGGCAGCCTTTCTCTCGAACAAAGCATCGGCGTCGCCTCTTTCTCTTGAGTCAGAGCCTTCGATATCGAAAATAAGTACGTTTTGATCGTTAAAAGCTGCGTGAATACCCTTTGTTGTCTGCTGTCTGCCTATTTGGTCGTTCATTGTCTCGAAAGAACAGTGAAATAGGTTGTTTAAAAGTGTCGATTTTCCGGAACTCTGCGGACCGATGATAGAAAGCGTGTGATAATTCAAGCCGGCCTTCGTGATGCCGATGGAGTCGAGGTATCCCTCGAGTGTTTCGCATATTTTGGCGTTCTCATCAATAATCTGCGCCATTTAATTTTTTTTGTTTTTTTATTTATTAAACGATTATTTTCCCCTCAATTTTTTAGATAAAAAATTTACTTTTTCTTTAATTTCTCTTTTTAGCATTAGATTTGGGTATTTTAACGATTTTTATTGCTATTTCTGACGAAAAATGAAGAAAAACACTGCGATTTTTTAATTTGCAATTATATTTCATCACAACAGGCATTTTAATTATTATTTTCATGATATATTTACAATACATAAATTATATTTTAGTCTTAACGACTTAGATATCGAATTATTTAATTCGCAAATCAAAATTGTTATAATATGCATTCTAATTATTAAATTTATAATATGTTGACGATAGATATATTATATTTTAGTCATAATAATTCAAATTTTGATTTTTTTTTGAAATTCCCATGAAAACAAATAAACCCAAACATTATAAATAAGGATTGAAAACTGATGTCAACAACTTAAAAAATTGCAACGAAAACAAAAGAAATCAACAAAATATTTAAATATTTTCATGAATTTAGTTGGATTGTAAATAAAGCTGATATATATTAGTAGGTTTGAATAGATAAGTACAAAAATATGTTCTTTTATTGTGTATATATATGAAAATCTACTAATAATTATCCATATATATTTTTAACACAATTAAAGTTCATGATTCAACATATTAGTGAGTAAGTATTCGGAGCTTAACTTGTTCTTGCTTCAGAGCGTGCTTTTTTTTAATAGATAAATTTGTTTCGGGTTTAAGACATAAATAGTATGGAAACAATGTTTCTTGTTTGAATAAATCAAATAAAACATGATTTGTTCGGTTTAGAGCGAATCTCAAATAACAAATAGTTAATTAAGAGTTTCAATTGATTGCACTGTTGTCCCACGAATAATACATGTTTGTGTAATTATAGGTGCTTTGTCATATGGTGTAAATATTTCAGCATCTCGAATTGTTAAATTCATAAAGTGATCAAAACCTGTTAAAATACCTTTAACTATTCTATCCTTGTTAAGTGTCACTTTAACGTCTTTTTGAATATGCTCCTTAAGTTCAGGATATGGTGGCTGCGCCTGCATTATAATTTATGACTAGTAAAATTGTTTACATGACAAATATAGAATCATTCTACTAAAATAGAAAATATATGTTATACAGCTTCTGCTTATAGACTCTTTATAGTTAAAAACATACATAACAAGTTTTATATATAAACAACAAACAAAATATAATTTATTTATCGCGAGATTTCATCGAGTAATCTTGCTCTTCACTTCTAAGTCTATTATGGATTTGAATGAATCTATCTAGAGGCACATCTATAGCCACATCGCTGTCTATATGATCAAATTGGAATCTTTTGTCACTTCTTGATGATTCGTGTGATGAAACACGAGAGGATGTTTCACTTCTCTCTGATTTGCGTCTGTGTGATTTATGTTTACGCCTTTCAACAGAAAATTCGGAAAATATATCTGATTCAGGCTGCAATGGCTTGATTTCTGAAGTTCTAGGAGCATCTGTCTGTGTTCCAACATTTTGAGATGGTTTTGGAGCAACTAACTTTGAAATTAATTCAACTAATAAAGTTGGATTATCTGTATCGGAAGATGGATCAATTAACTTCATAGAACTCTTCAGCACACCGGATAAAATTATATAATCTTCGTGTTCTTTCATATTTGTCGTATTTACTATTTGCAATTGATTATTTTTATCTTGCAGCTGCATTCTGAGTTCTGTTAGTTGTGTTTGTGCTTCCATAATCTTTTTTTGCATTTCTGCTTGCATATTCGTCATTTTTTCTTTTGAAGTTCGATTTTTCAGATTTAATTCGACAACTTGGCTTAATAATTCGTTATATTGTGTTCTTGCTTGATCTGCTTGTTCTTGTAATTTCTGCATTCTTTCGCATTTTGATTGAATTTCGATTTCGATTTGCTCGATATGTTCCTTTAATGCATAATTTTCGGTCTCTAATTCTTTTATTCGACTATAAGCGGCTTGTAGTGCCGAAGATGAAATCGTACTATCAGATACAGACTGAGAATTCATCTTTTTATCCAAAATTTTAAACCGAAAATTTTTATTTCTGACATGTAAACTTTCATATTGTCAAAAATCGTCATCAATAGCTTGTAATGGAGAGTGACTGAAACATCAAATTTAACACTGTAAATCATTTATCTTCAAAAGTCAATGTATTGATATTTATAAATCTTTGCATATGACTACATATTTTGATGAAAATGTTTCTGAAAAAGGTTATCATGTAGTTGTCAAATTCTTCATCCAAATAATACTCAACAATACGGCTTTAATTTGGGATTCATGAAAAAGCCATCTTAATTTCTAGGAATGTGTATCAACACAAAATGTTATAACAATAATACTGCTTTGATTCATGCTTCAAATAATGACCATCATGAGATATCCAAACGCATTCTCTTGATTTTAAGAATAAGTTTCTGTCATAAATGTTATAACACTGATATAGTTTTGATTGGTGCTTCATGAAATAGTCGAGTTCATTATTCAGAACTTGGAATAGATAACCACGAATTCCATAAAAATGTTTGACAAATATTAATATTTTATTTACAAGATATAGTTTTCACCAAGGTATTCAATAAATCTATCAACATCTTCCTCAGTTGATGCCCATCCGAGAGAAGCGCGGACGGCACCGAGAGGTGTGCCATTGATGACATCAAATTTATCGCCGCATGTTGTCTTCTTGTCGAAGTAAGACTTGACGACAGACTCAGCAATTCCAGTGGCGTTGAAGCACGCGCCAGGATTGCAGTGGCAGCCGCCGCGCAGATGGAAGTACTCTTTTGACGCTGCTTCAACGACAGAAGCGTAGCCGTACGGCTGTCCATCGTGTCTGATGAGGTTGAACGCAACAATGCCGCCTTGTTGTGAAGGATCGTCCAAATAGTGGTTTCCGTAGATTTTTGCGTTATATTTTGCAAGGCCTTCGTAAAGTCGTTTTGTTAGCGTCCAAACGTGCTTCTGGATATTTTCCATGCCAATATCTGATAAGAATTTGATGCCTAAGCGGAGAGCAAAAACGTTTTCTGGAATCGCGATATCATCTTCAAGACCTTGTGGGAAATCTTTAATCTTATACTCGCTATTTATATTAATAGTGGCGGAATAAGTTGTGAAATAGCTCTTCTTAAGAACTTTCATGAAATCATTTCTGATTACTAAAGCTCCATAGTTTGGAAAGCCAAAAATCTTGTAGAATGACATATCTACGGCGTGGAATGGATACTCTGTTAGATTTAATGGATTTGTTGGTAAATACGCAGCTGCATCTGCAATAATCGCATAATTTCCGTTGATATGTGTAATTTCATGCATTATCTCCTTCGTTGGCTTAGTTCCTGCGAAGTTATCTTCAAGTGGCATCGCGAGAAGATGTAGAAGTGGGCCGGGCTTTGTCATATTGCGTGCAATGTTCAACAAACTCTGATAGCTTCTTGTTGCATTAAATTCTGCACCATGTGCAATTGCATATCTGCGAATTCCTAAAACTGAATTATGATTGTAACGAGTGTAATAGAATTTAGACTTCTTTGTCCATGGGAAGTTTTCACCAACTAACTTAAGAGCTTGAGTTGCGCTGGCTAAAAAGATCACCGAGTAATTTTCTTCTGTTGTTCCTAAAAATTTAAGCAGTTCTTTTCTTGCGCTGTTCACAATATCATCAGCCTGAGTGTCGTTGGAATTGGAGTAATGGTTAAATGGGAAATAATTTGTAAATTGTTGACGATAAATTTCGATTAACGAATCTGGATAAACGCCAGCGCCTGTATAGTCGAGATATGTGTTGTTGCTTAAGTGTGGCATATTTTGTTTTCTATAATTAGCCAGTTGTGCTGGATAATTCGAACTATCGAGAATAATTGGAGATTTTTGTGTTGGAAGTCCTTTTTTCGATGTAACGAAAATATTGGCGAAAACAGCAACTAAAAGGACGAGGAAGCCAATATTTAGCCTCCTGATCCATAAAAATCTATCACTATTTTCGCTCATGTATAATTTTTGTCAAAAAATATAATTACATGACAAAAAACTCAATTTACACGTCAATATATATTTTACGTGACAAAATAATTAGATTTCATAGGTTTATTCATCAAAATTCTGTTTACATGTCAATAACGCTAATTGAAATGCATTTACATGACAAATATCCGATTTACATTACAAAAATGATTGAAATTTTTCACTTTTATACGTTTATTAGTCAAGAAATGTTTTTACATGCCAGAATTAGAATTCAGTTTCCATGAGTATCAATATTGATAAAGTTACAATTTTAAACGAAAAGGCCAAGTTTTCTGATGTCATGCAAGTATAATTTACTTTCTAACAAACAGTTTGATATCCAGTTCGAATGTACAAAGCCAATTCCAACATTTATAAAATGGGAGGTTGTTTATATTGGAAGTGCTAAAGCACATGAATACGATCAGATCCTTACAACTGCGCACGTTGGTCCAATTGAAGTAGGAATGAACAGATTTATTTTGATTGCGGAACCACCCAAACTTGATAGCATTCCTTTTGAAGAATTAGCACTTACAGTTGTTATGCTCAAAGCTTACTATGCTGAACAAGAATTCATTAGAATCAGCTATTATGTTCAAAATGATATCCCTCCGGATGCAACAGGAATCGATCAGCTTGATATTACTACGATCGAAAGAACGATTGACACTGAAAATGTCTCCGTTAGAAACAATCGTATCAGCTGGTCTAAAATGTAACTGATTCTTGCATGCACATTGCTATAAACAACTGCATTAAATGTTTTCTTGATAATTGATACATAAAAATATACTTAAAAGTAAAGTTTTATAGAGAAATTAAATGTAAAAAACTTAGAAATGAATAAAAGAAAATGTTTAAGTTAAATGCGTTGAATTACTCATGATTCCATTTCCAATATGTATCGTGGCGAGCTCCCATAACACCAACAATAATGTGTGAATCATTTTCGATATATTTAACGACTGTCTTCCAGATTCTGTCGATGTTGCGATATTTAGCGCGCAATTGGACCTTCATGTCGTAGATGTAAATTTGCTTATCAGCAGTTGCCAAAATCTTGTGCGCTAACTTAGCGAGATCGCGCGCAAGCTCCTTGTCTTTCTCATGCTGATGCTTCCAAACCGTGTAAATGATTATGATCATGACAATAATTGTCATTGGGCCAACAATTTTTGGATTTGCTTCCATGGCGTTGATAATTTGACAAACATATGTCACTGATGGTTTTGTTGATTTAAGAGTGCCATTTATGATTTGGATATTAAATTTACTGAATTCGTCGTACATCGAAGCATTAACATCTGGGAACAAAATTTGGAAATTCTCAATAGTGAGTGGATCTTTGCGCTCGATGCAGTCACCATCACGTCGGGCAACAAATTTAGCTCCTCTATTTGCATATGCGAAAATCTTCTTATAGCGGGTTGGATAGCATCCAAGGTCAGATAAGTAAAATCCCTGCGGGCATTTTGCCTTGTATGCTGTACATTTGGCTGATTGCGGGCAAGGTCTGCAATCGGATTTCCTTTTATTTGTGCAGTATGGTAAAGGCCTTGTAGCATAGTTAAATACCAAAAGCACAACTATTGATAAGCAGATTAAAATTAAATATCTTATCGTAGAGATTGAAAGGCTTGTTCGTTTCTTATATCTTGACTCTGTGAAAATAAGTTTAACTTGCTTCTGAATATCTTTGTTTGTTGGATCAAGACGATTTTGCAAAATTAATTTGAGCTCGTTCATGGTCGCTGATGCAAAGTACGGGACTTCCAGCTCCTTAAGCATTTGAATTAATTGATCACGAGTGTTTGAGTCTATATCATCCCAGTTAGGGTGAAGATTACTCATAAAAAATAAAAAATGACAAATACATTTTTGACAAATAAAATATTTACATCGACATAATATGATATTTTGGTTCTAATAAGAACGAAAACAAGAATTTCATTGCAGATTTGACAATTAGAGAAGACAACAAACCATAGTGAATACATTTGAGCTATATTCCTTATATATATATTTCGTCAAAAAAATTATCTTCAATAAATCTAATATTTATCAATTTATCATGCAATTCAATAGATTAATAAACTGTATAAAGTATAGAACATATAACCATGCTTTTAAAACAATATATTCCATACAGAAATGTAATGCGAGATTTTTTGACTCGATATCAGCTTTAGAGAAAAGAATTTTTAGTCCATAAGATGTATATAAGTGACTTGATTCATTTTAAATGTTGCAATCATTCTTTCTTGAATTTTATGAAGATCTACCTTCAAAATAGCTATTACATCAACCAGAACTATACAATTGTCCTAAGGAGTGGCTCTCTTTTCCAAACTCACCATAACTCATGGCATCATTTTTCTTGATAAAATCATTGTTTGGTTTGCTAGAATTGAAGCTTTTTTATGAATGTAATTTTAATGGACAGAAATATTATAATTTATCTCGAGAATTGTTAAAACGCAATAAGAAACAAATTCGATGAACAATACAATTGCAAACAAGTAAACATATATATAGTATAATACGTAATATATAAGCAATGAAGCTTGTTTTTGGTATATTTTAATATTATAATTTTTTTTGTACATTAGCTGTAGGTATTGAATGTTGTTGTCTGATTTATCTTATCTAATGCTTCTTCTAAAGTGATTTTCGTTGTAGAATTATCCTCATCTGTGTAATACGGATATTGCATATCTCCACCGTCGCAAAACTCTTGGTTTCCATTGTTAACGAGTTGTATGAGTATATTTTCTGGGAATTTCTTCTTCAATCTATGCATTTCTGTTATAGCCTCCAAATTCGCATTTCCGCCATGCCAAACAGCGACAGTCTGTGGTCTGCTCTTCAAATCCACCTTTCTACACTTTGGAAAACTATGGTTTTCATCTCCGAGAGCAATTTTGTAGGAGTCTGCTGTAATTGCCTGCGATACGAATGAAACAGTATGTAAATCAGATGGATCTAAAAAGAAATTGAAAAATCTTCCCCAGTAGAAATCATCACCATATGAGTGCTCGCTGTAATCGAACTTGTGGATCAGTTTAAGCATTGCAACAACAGCAGCATTCGAAAATAGGTAACCAGCTCCTCCATGCAAATAAAACACTGAGCGCTGTCCTTTTACAACGACGTGCTTATATGGATCATAGTGCTTTTCTAAGTGATCTAAGTATTTTTGCAATTCGAAAAGATCAATACCTACGTCATCTGTTGTTCTAAGAAACCATTTGTTTTTCCTGCTTTTATTAAACTCTTCAAGCATATCTAAACACATTGGAAATAATACAAAAAATCTACCATGATTATAATTTGTTGAATTCATTAAATGATAGTATGGCTCACCTTTGTATTTACTTTTATCTGTATTACACATAATGTAATATGATGAATTTGGATAATAATTTGGAATAAGTTTTCCGTAATTATTATAAGACGTTGCTAGTCGAGTTTTGTTATGCATTGAATACATTATTGTTCCTATTGTTATATTTAAATCATTGTACGGAAATGAAAGCGAATTTTGATGAGGAATATTTTTTTTTTTTTGTAGAATTAGAGATATAATGAAAAAGGAGAGAAACATGAATACCATATCCACCAATTTAATGAGATACAACATTGTATGGCGATCTGTGATAATGATATCATTCATTCCTGACAATCTTCTTTTTTTCTGAATGTGTGAAATTAAATTCAAGGAAAAATAAGGCTTAAGAATATGTCTGATGTCTGAGCTTATATATCTGATGTCTGAGCTTGATAAGATGCGTTCAAAATTAGAGTAACAGGGTTCTCAAATTATTTGAGAGGCGTTCAATTTCCGACGGTTTTAAAATAATATCTAAATATGTTATTGATTAATATACAATAGATTTTGACTTTGATTTCAATTTATTTCGAAAAAATTGAGAAAAAGCGAGAAGATGTGAGAATGGATAGTTCCTAAATGTATTCAAGATGCTAGTTTTGCATTTCAATCCATCCAAGGGCAGCTTAATTTGCTTTGTCAGATATGGGAATAGCATCTATTACAGATATTTTAAAGGGCTATTCCACATCACCTTCCGCTCGATCGTTAAATTAATTCATTTTGTTTTCTCATAAAAAGTGAGAATAAGCACACTATCTCTTTTCATCTTGCATTCCAAAATTCAAACAATGAATCAATATGAAAAGTCATTCTTAGGGTGCACCCACATGAATGGAAGTGAGTATATTCAATGGTGCAAATTTAGTTTTTTCATAATTAACAAAATTTAAGTTTTAAAGTTACAACATGTAAACGATTCATTCATGTTGCAATATGACGGTATATGTTATTTCAGACTTCCCAAATGCTTATTTATATAGAATTAAATTTAGATTAAATATAATTAACGTAAAAATGTTCAGTGAGTTAATATAATTAATATGAACTCTAAAATACCTTTATTTATAATGAAATTATTCTTCTTTCTTTGAATGCTTCTTCATCTCTTTCTGTAATTCTTTGTTCTTTATACTCTCTATGCGCTTCTTCTTGTTTTCAAGGCGCTGCTGACGCTTTTCAACTTTTCTCTGTTCGGCTAAAAGCTTCTTCCTGCCTCTCTCAGCATCTTTCTTCAGACTGACTTCGTTTTTCTGTACATTCTTCTGATAAGCTTGCGATGCAATTGCAATGAGCATATTTTTATCTGCGTATGACTTTTCTTCCTTTGTTGTTCCGACGCGAAGATTCTTTTTGTGTTTCTTTGGCTTTTCAACTGGCTTCTCTTCCTTCACTTCTTCTTCCTGTTCATCCTGAACCTCTTCTGCCTGTTCTTCTTGAACGTTCTCTTGATCTTCAGACATCGAAATTTTTTTTTGTAAAAATTTTTAGAGTACAAAAAAATAATTTTGCTCCAAAATCTCACAAACTAATTGACTATCACCAAAAATAATTATGAGATTAATCATTATTCATTATAATGGATCATATATACAAAGAAAAACCAATATAAAATATTTTGACAAAATATCAAATTTAAGAATTTATATGTCAAAAATAAAGATTTTTGTTAATTTTGCTCTATTTTCCAAATCTTTGTTTGAATACCTTAAATATGTCTATATACACTCTTTACTATGCTCGAATCTCTATCATTATATTTAGTTATTGAAGATATTCCATCATTATTTTAACAAGGTGTTAGGATCTTAGTTTCACATGATGTATTGTCATATTCTTTGCATATAATGTCAAAATTATATCCCTTTTAGTACCACTAATCATGATTAGTATTGATGCGTTATCTGTGCACGAAAATTTGGCATTAATTATTTTATCTGGAAGATAAACATGGAAAATTTAAATAGTATCATAACAATTATAAAGTAAAATTATTAATAAGGTAAGGATAAACTAACTATTATCCATGACAGGCAAATCATCTAAGTTAACAGAATTAAGATTATTCAGTTCAACGTAGAGTGGGCGTGTGAATCTCCCATAAGATGCCATTATTGTACCAATAATGAATGTAACAAACATGAGTATTAATATATATCCTAATCTTTGATAAAACGCTGCCTTGAGAGCTAGATTCGCTTCTTCTTCAGTATTATCATCCAAAGAAACATTTCTGGGCAAATAGCACTGCTGACGGTATTCATTCCATTTGCATGGCCTTCTACAGTGATCAATATCTTTTGCAGAAGCGCAAATTGAACGGCTACAAGTCCATCGATTAAAAATCCAATCTTCAGACTTACAATTATATTCAAAAGCGTGCTGATCTGTACCTTCAAGACATATACCCAATGATTGACACCATCCGCATTTACCTAAATTTGAAGTTGAAACGCATTTCGAACAAGCATCGTCTGAAAATGTATTAAAACAGCTGCCGAGTTCTTTTGTTGCTGTCAGTATCATTTGGCCGTGATCTTTACATGCTGAAACTTCGTATGACAAAGAATCAACTGCATAACACTTTGCAGTTTCGAGACAGTACCCACACCCATATATAGATAGGCATGCGTCTGCATCGAAGGAAAATAGAGGGCAAATCGAGCTAGATTTGGCTCCGTTTATAAAAAAGAAAACGAAATTCATAAAATTTGTCAGGAATTTGACAAAATCTCGAAATCATAACATTTTCTGTCTAAAATCTGTTTATAGTATGATAGCCTTCTTCTGCTTTAGTGCATTAATGATGTGGAAGCGCCTACACCTCGAGCTTGCTTTAATTCACTAGAAATGTTAATTTTGTTTTTCTTGTTCTTATATGTGAACCTTATGTTATGATTTAAAATCACTGCTATAACATATATCAATGACAACACTTCAAGATTGTAAAATACTGGATGCTGATCCCGTTAGGCGAAATTCTTCGATGTAGTTTTATTATTTCATTTTTTGAAGCGAACATTAATGCTGTTTAATTATTTATAAATTTCGTAATTTAATAAATCTGATGATCTGAATAGAATTATCATAAAAATAACCTTTATCTGAAGCTATTGTCAAAGATGTGGTTGATAATGAAGGTCATGATGAAATATTTAGCGATGAGAAATTATAGGACTTTACATGCCAGATTTGAAAGATATCTGACATGTAAAGTAAAATATAAATCTCTATGGTTGCAGGAGATGAGTTCTTTGATCAATATAAATTTCATTGTGTTTAGTTTCAAATTATGACGACTTAGAGCAATTTCATACAGGATGCTGATTTTTCAAATTATCAACAGAGAATTGAGCTAAAAATAGATTGCCAAGAATCATATATAGTCATAATGTGCCATTTAATGATCTAAATATGTGATTTTGTTGAAAAATATGAAGAATATAGAACTGTGATGGTTGTTGGATGCTATCTTTGAAATATTATGATAGCTGGAATCATACAATAAAGTATTTTATTATCACGATCATTCTATTAAAAGTGAAAGCCGAATTTAACTGTGAAATTTGTAGATCAGAATTTCGAAAATCAAAACTATTGAAATACACTATGTACAGCTTATTTTTAATCGTGATGAAGTTTCAAATCATAAGAAATGTGAAGTGATATCATTACTGTCATTTTTCGGTTTGTGGTTTCAACAATGTAATACAATATCTCTATAAGCAAATAATGCAAATCTTATTTTATAAAAATTTTTATCGTAATCCGCTAAAGATTCATCAGATTACCCCAAAATCATTAAATAACTGTCAGTTATTTGGTCAAGTGACCTCATTTGTAATTTATTTCAAATGTTGTGATAGCAGAAAAAATTGAAGAGTTATCTGATTGTTACTGTATACTACTTCAATGTTTATTTTTACTCCATTTTGATTTGATCGCGTTTTTCCCATCCATTTTTCTATGATATATAACAAAGAACCATTAATATTGCTTGAATCCTCTTGTTCGCAATTTTACATTGAAAATCAATTTTTGTGGGAAAAATAATCGTCGTATATGATTCATAGTAAACCCAAGAAATAATATCCAAAATTCGATTTATTGCTTGCTTTATGCATATTTATGTCATACTAGCTATGTTTTGACCTTCGTTTTGATCTTTACATGGAAATCCAACATGTCTATTATCTGCTACGTTTACTATTGTGTTACAATATTATGACTTATTTTTATGTTTTTTGTCCTAAATTTTAATTATTTTTCCAAATCATTTGATTTCGTTCTGAAAAAAATCAAACGCTGCTGATTTTTCGTTTATATTCAGGTTGTGTATAAAGCAGGCACCAAATTCGCGTTTTTTTGTTTTTGTAAAAAACCGCAATTTTTAATGCTGAAGATTGGTTCTCTCTATATTATTGAGCCGGACAAAATAGGCGAGGTTGCAGCTACTTTATTGAAACCACAGTTTGCTGCAATGAAATCCAAAAATTTTTCGATTGCGCCCGGCCTTCTGCAGAGCTTTTGGAATAATATGCGAAATCAGAAATTTGCGGAATTAGCATTATCTCAGTTCCTCGCGCTCTGTATCGGTGACATCGAAAAGACAAAGACAAAAGATACGTATTCAGCCCCTCCATACATGAATTCGATATTATCCGCTTTGTTGAACATATCTATTACATTCGGCGATGTCTTCAACAAAGAGGCATTCACACCATACATCGAAAAAATATACTCATTCAACATCCCTGATGTTACAATCGTCTTAGCGAAAATTCAATATTACCTTACAACAAAACTCACTTTCAGAAATATGATTGACGGTCTCTTGTCGGACCAGAAAAACAAATTACTAAACGAATTAACAAGAACATTGCTAATGCTCAAAATGTTGAGATTCTTGAATAACGCTACATTCGAAGAAGCTGAGCCGCTTTTCACCGATTTAAAGGCTAAGCTCGACTGCTCCGTTAATTTTACGGAATCAATCATTATCCTTCATTTCATTCAACTTATTTTAACCTGTTTCCCAGGCAAATTCACAGTATATCTCGATCAATGCCTTCCATTCATCGTTACGTTCCTAGCAAAGCCAATGCCGGTCTCTAGAATGGCTCACGATATCGGAGCCGAAATTAAGAGAGAATTACAGTATCCAGGCGCATCATATTACCAACGCCTCCAGGATATTTCATCTATGAACGTCGCTTTCGATGGAGCCATCCCAGTTCTCTTTGATCAAAGAGCTTCGATTTTTACAAATTATTGTTATTCCTTGTCTACCAAATTCCAGAATATTCAGTCATGCTTTATCAACTTCGCCAAATTCTTCGTTCAAAACACGCTTCGCACAACAAAAGACCTTTCAATTGATCGACTTATTAATATAATCAACACACTTTCCTTCGATGAGGAATCCATCAATTCAATCAAGACGAAATACAAGATTAAAGAAGATATTCCACCAGAGCAAGTGATTTCTTCCAAAGCTCTCCAACCATTAATCTTCCCGCTTAATATGTGCCGCCTTTCTCTCAATTTCCAGCCAAATGCAGCTATGCTTACGCCACTAGATACAAATACATACATGTTTATGACTCCGATGCCGGCTCTCTTAAATCGCACGTTCGTTGATGCAACAATTGCACGCGCAACGCAACTGGCTGACGAGACATCTATAGTCAACCAGCCAATTCTCGTCGCCGGTGACGACCTTATCATTTCATCAGTTCTTCAAGGCTTGGTCAGCACAATGCTAGACAAATCGAAACAATTATCACGAATATTCTTTACAATTTACTTACTTCCGATCGATGATACATCAGTAAACGAATTAGCAAATTCAATCGCACAACGTGATCCAATTTACGCTTCTTTCGTTCGCAGCGCATTCACTGGCGCAGCAGCAACAGCACCAACACACAACGAAGAGTCAACTGCCGATTTCCCACCCATCATCGAACGAACAAGTAATACTTCCAACAACGTTTATTTCTCAGATCCATCGCCCCTCAATCAGATTCAGTTCGTTATCCAGCACTATTTAACATTTGCCCGTAACGCCGTTTTGGTAAATATCTGGATGGCCGAACTCGTTACAGACAACGATCCAACGAAGACTATCATCGTCCCATGGATGACATCCATCCACCTTGGCGATATTTTCGCCGGACAGACGATAGTCAAGTCGCCAGAAGTTCATCCAAAGAGCGTCTTCAAGATGTGCGTCACAGAAGTTATGCGCGGCACAGAAGTCATGGAGAAGGAGAAACTTACGTCCCTCTCCGTCTGGAATGTAGGCGGAGACTCAAATGTCAAGCCATCAGATAATTGGGTCTTCTTGGAGTGGACAAACAAGAAATTCGAACTCACAGAGTCTAACAGGCGCCCAAAGTTTGCCGATAAGATTACATCCAAGCTCGTTACAGATTGGAAGCTTGAAGCAACAGAGAAATCTCCTCCATTCTCGGTTATCATCGACCAGAGGGTCTATGGGCCGCTGAAGTCGATTAGAATAACAAAGATGAACGACCCATACCAGCCAAATGAACAGCTCAAGCTTAGGTTCGCGACGTTCCAGCTTTGTAATTAAGTTGCGCTGGGTTGTTTAGTCAAGAAGTATTATTTTGTGTATTAATGGTGTTGTTAAGCGTATTATTTTTATTTATTTTTTTTATTTGATTTTATCGATACTATTGGAAAATATTTTATTGATATTAAACTATTCAAGTGGTCAATATTATTCAGATGTTTTTATTTGAATTGTCTAAATTTAATTTTTCAAAAAATACTTTCTTTTGTTATTAATATCCGCTTCTAAAAATATGACTTGTAAACCATATTAGAAAAGTCTGCAATCATTAAGATGGCTATAATAAAGATTCGCATCTCTTTTAATTTTTTGACGTTTTTGCACTTTACAATTTACAATATGCCATGTAAATATGATTTTTGTCACTAAAGTCTCTTGTAAGTATCATCAATATTTAAAAAGGCCTTATATTTAATCAGCATATCCGGCATCACTTACTTATTATACTCACAGAGTTTGAGCCTTCAAAAATAACTTTAAGTGCAGCGTCGACACGTTTTTGACAAGACATGTCACTTTTTAAAATGTATGGATCTTAATGCGAAGCCCAAAACATTATAAAGTGTCAATACATTTTGGAAAAGTTGTTATTGAATGAAACCGCCAAAACTGTCTGCCACATCTATTTGAAAAATTTCGGTTATGACATATCTGCCATTTCATTATTGTTTATGATGGCATCAGCTGATTTCGAAAATAAATTTAGTAGGCTACAAACAAAATACGCGGATTACATTGAGATAGAGAGACAAATATACAATATGAAACCAGGAGAAAGCCAATATCTTTTAACAAAAATTATTGATTTTCAAAAGAAAACGAATTTCAATCCAATGAATTTGCTTTCACTTATTTCTTATGCTACTGAATTCAATTTAAGAAATTTAAGAGAATATCTAAGTCTTTATGATCAAATAAAAAGTAAATTCGATTTACATCCAAGCCAAGACAATATAAGTAGGACAATGACTCTAATTTACGCAAATCTATATCCATACGATAAAGAACTCCATTATTACATTCCAGAAGATAAGAAAAAACATTCATTAGAAGAAATTTTTAGTTTCATGAATCCCGATTCCATTTTAAACACAATACTTAATGATGACATTATAAAATTGAAAGAATTTTTCATGGAAAATCCTGCAACAGATTTTGATTTGGAAATAGAACTAAGAACACTTCTACAACACTGCTGCTACTATGGCTCCATCAAGTGTTTTCGATTCCTCAGGAGTAATGGCGCCAAATTGACAGATTTTTGTTTATATTCTAGTACCAATGGAAGGAACAAGGAAATTATAAGTGAATGTTTGAGCGTTATTCCACCAGACCTGATGTTAGTGATGCCAGCAATCAGAGCTCATGATTTAGAACTTTTTGCAACCCTTCATCAAACTTTGGACATCCAAGCGGATTCTAATTGTATTGATGATATCATCAAATTTTCTTTCTTAGAAGGCTATTTTTATATGATTGCTTCCACAAATAATTTGGACCATTTATTTTTGAACTCATGCAAACTAGGCATCGAAGAATTAATTTCTGATATTATCGATTTTGGTGCAAATGTTAATTCGGTGGATAAAAACAATAGAACTATTTTGTTTTACAATGAACTTGCGAATTTCCCAGAAACTATGCTTAAGCTGTCAACAAAAGGCATAGATATCGAACACAAAGATGTGAATCAAAAGACTGCATTATTTAGTGCTGTAGAAAATAAACATCTTGAATTTGCAAAAACATTGATTAAAATTGGTGCTGATGTTAATGTACACTGTAAAAATGGTGACACACCGTTGATTGTTGCTTCAAGAACAAACGATAGCATAGAAATGATAAAATTGCTTCTCTCTGCTGCTGCTAAAATTGAAGAAATAAATGATGAAAAAAGCACTGCATTGATTGAAGCCGTCAGGTATAACATGACTGAGAATGCAGAGTATTTAATTAGCATTTTAGCTGATGTTAATGCAAAGAATAATGAAGGATGGACACCAATATTCTATGCTATCCTTGCAAATCAAACGAATATAGTTTCCCAATTGATCGAAAAACACGCTGATTTGGATGTCAAAAACTCTGAAAATCAGTCACCTTTATCTCTTGCCATACAAACAAATAACACAGATGTTGCTGACATGTTAAAGAAAGCTGGTGCAAAAATCTAAATTTCAAAAAATTGAATTTTAAATGTTCGTGATTTCAAAGAAATATTAGCATTTTGCATGGTATTATATAGCTAAAATTTCAGCATAGTATAATTAATATTTTTTATTCAAAAAAAGGTATGGAAACTTCGAAGGGATCTAGGAAATTGCCCTAAACTTTGCAGGTATTATATAGACACCT
>MRSU01001389.1:0-23768 GCA_008369845.1 Trichomonas gallinae
AACTTACATATATTAATCAGATGGACATAAAAATGATACTTTATAACTTTGAGATCTCAAATCCTATCACAAAGCCAGAATGCGAGTTGAAACACTTCTAGTTTCATGCTCTTTTCTAGATGTGACTCTTTCTAAAATATGAATGGTAACAACATTATTGGTAATAACATAATAGAAACAACCCATTATTATATAATATTTGAAATCAAATATAATAATGATGAATGCGATTATAAAGATATTTGAAAGGTTCATTACATGATGACGCAAATTGATTTATTGATTCAGGCTTACATGCATTAACTTAATTATTTTTAAGACATTTAAAATCAAAGTATGATAAATTCAGCCATTCAATCATCTCCTATATTTTATGTTATGAGAGAAGTTGTATGATATGGATGTGACTTTAATATTTTGACTCATTTCGAAAATTGAATATATAATTTTGCGAATATGACTATAATTGACTAATTTATCTCTTGTTTCCTGTAATATGTTGGTTTCTGTTTCTTGATACGACTCTTCTTCAATATGAACTGATGTTGGAAATTTAAATCTTGGTTTTTTCAGTTTTTTCATGAATTCAAGTAGTGTACACGGTTCTTTAGAGATTTCTGTACTTCTTGAATAGCTGCAAGACTCTCTTTTGGGAACTCTTTTATTTCTTGTCAACAAAAATATATATGAACCATGCCAACAATTATCCTATTTTTTATAGATTTTTAAAATTTCACAATTAAAAATAGTGATAAAATGAAAAATGAAATAATACAATTTGATCTACTATAGGAAATATTTAAAGATATAATATTAGATTTAACAAAAAATGAAATATAACTATTTTCAATAAGATTAGAAATAATATAATTTTGACAAAAGCTAACAATGTAAAAATGACCTCAACATCGAATAGAATGGTATATTTTTGTTTTGCACATAAGTTGATAAAAATGAAACTAATGTTTTAATTTTAGTTTATTTATAAGATAATTTATGGATTATGAGGTCTTTTATATGTATTGGGCAAAGTTTCAAGTAATAATTTGCATTATTGAAAAGGACTTATTTCAAATTTGGCAAAGTTAAGCGCATAAAAACGAAAATCTGGTATATATACTCCTATTGATGTTGATTTCATTAGATCAGTATCATAATTTTGGACAAAAATTTTCATGAATTGGATTGATTTGACACGATAACGAAAAAAAAGATAATACACACGCGGAGAAACCTCTAATAAGTTTGAATTTAATTGTAAAAGGGATTAGTGTACAGAACTTATCGAAATTGTCAATAATTTGAAAGGATTTACACAGAAGCATCGTTTTAATGGAAAAATCTGCTCTTATATCATGATATTTAACTATCAATCGATTTAGAGATTTGAATTAGTCACCTTTTTCGTTAGTCTACGGGATTGATATTGAAAAGTATTTCTTTGGATTCATTGTTGTCAACTATAGCCAAATATGAGTAAATATTAAAATCGTCAAAAATATTCCGATGAAAAAAAATTCAATACTTCTAAATGATTTTTGATTAATCATGCAAAGAAAATACTGCATATTAAAATGTTTATTTTATTTGATTATATTTTAAAGTTATTTTTTCTAGCAGTACTCAATCTAAAAACAATTTCTAATTTAATTTGACCCAACATGTTTAACAGCTGATTAAAATGTGTTTTTAATTTAATCAAAATGAATTGATGAAAGTTAACAAAATTTGTATAGAAAAATTCATTTTCTCAATTTTTTATATTTTCAATGATCTGGCCAATTTTTTTTAGCCCTTAATAATGATAGGTACTGTCTATAGAAGCAAAATGGAATAAATAGCTCACATATTGAAAAACAATTTTAGATTTAAAAATGCTTAAAAACCATAGGGTAACAAATGTTACGTCAATTTAATTTTAACGTAGTTGACAAATTGATAACATTATTATTTTTGAATGAACGCATACATCGTGATGTTCAAGGGACTTGAGTTCTATGCTCCATACGAAAGCCCACTCTCTGCTGGAGAGGTAAAGGATGAGATGTGGAAACAGCTGGATATCTCACCTTCTGAAATGATATTAATTTTTAATGGCCAAATATTGAAGGATGAGACTAACCTTGAGACATTAGGTGTTTCTCATGGATCAATGCTTCACTTGTATGTGAAAGGTTACGAAAATTTTCTTC
This sequence comes from Trichomonas gallinae, assembly GCA_008369845.1. NCBI lineage: Eukaryota > Parabasalia > Trichomonadida > Trichomonadidae > Trichomonas > Trichomonas gallinae. Next base: position 2,193 of record MRSU01001389.1, read on the forward strand.
TCCAGTCTCCAAAAAGGTTGATAAACGAGATCTTTTCACTTGTCTCGAATCTATTAACTGTTCCCGATGGAATGCTCATATGCGCTATCAAATCCATCAAAACAATCATGAGCAACCCAACTGTTATCGCATTTACAAAGATTCTTCAAGAATTACAGGAAATTTTCAATGATATCCGCAATTATATAGATGAAATCCAACGTACTTGCAATGGCTCCATCATTTGCTCCATTTTGGCAATCGAAGACAGAAATTTCCTTAATTCGAATTTTTATGATATCGATAACAATAGATCTGTCCAGCACGAAAATTCGGTGTGTTCCGTTTACGAATCAAAGCATCAGCTTATTTATGATCCATATGAAGAAGTTGAAAATATCGAAGTTGAAGTGGAAGACCCAATCAATTTGAATTATATGCCTTGCATCAGCACAGAGCCATTGCCATACAAAGGAAGATTTTAATCTTATTTTTTTGTTTGTTTGTAAATATTATTGTAGTAAATTCTAGAAATATTTAGAAAATATGGTTTAACTTTCCCATATTTAACTGTATCTATAGTAAAAACTTTGAAAATTAGATAATGAATCAAGTTTGATATCAATAGTTTTCATCAACTTCTTTAATTATGCATTATTTCGATATTTCTAGATGTTGTAGTGTTTACTGTATCAATGAGTCGGTTTATTTTAGACAATAAAAAATCAATAGAAAAATATTTATACAAATATTAATTATAATGGAATTTGATTAACAAAATATAGCATTATATGTTTTAAGCTCTGATTGATGAGCTTGAAACTACAAATTAATGACAAAATCAATTCTGATTTTTGAAATTTTGCTTATTATCTATGGTAATGTTATAATATTCATGGCTTGTGGCTAGTCTTCATATATTGATGAACAATCTCTTTCATTTCTGGTAAAATGCAGAGATCTATTGGAAGAAGTCCATCTGAGTTCTTAATGGTTGGATCAGCACCAAGTTCAAGTAGTAACTTAACATTTGCAGCATGTCTTGACTTAATAGCAAAAGTTAATGGAGTATCTCCAAGTGGACCAATAACATTGATATTTTGTCCCTGATCTATCAAGTATTTAATAACCTCAAGTCTCGGACAAGCTGCAGCTCCGCTTATTTCATCACCTTTAAATTTTACTCCATGAGAAAGCAAAACGTCAAGAGATTCCTTGCTGCCGTTGAAACAGGCTATGAATGTGATAGAAAGGGAATCTATTGTCAGTAAATCTGTTCTTGCTCCATTTTGCAATAATAATTCAACAATGCTTGGATGATTGTTTGCGACTGCGAAAAAGAGAGGTGTTCTATTTGAGTCGCCTATACTATTGACATTTGCACCATTTTCTATAAATAATTTTGCAAGATCATAATATCCTTGGTTAGCAGCCATTGCGAGCGGTTGAACGTCACTTGAATTAATTTGCTCCAAATTTGCGCCATTTATCAATAAATAATGGCATAAATCAACGGCTCCATAAAAAGATGCCCAATTTAACGGAGAATCTCCTTCTGTGTCCAGCATATTAACATTATAACCTAATTTTAAGCCATAAACTAGTGCAAGACTGTTGCAATCTCTGATGCATTGCACTAATGAGAAATTTGGTGAATACATACTGAAAATCCATGAAAATATTTCATCCTGGTGGAATTTTATAGCAATATCTATGCAATCTTCAAAAGAAAAATTCAAATTTGCCAATGATTCAACAATTTCAATATTTCCACCAATGATTGCATCAATTATAACAATGTCTGTAATAGCAAACTGGTTGATTAAACACCAATTAAATATCCTAGAAGCTCCAAAATAAGCTGCAACTGAAATTATATTTTTCAAAATTCCATCTATATTGATCATATGCGAATATAGATTAACTTCTGTACTCATTTGTATGAATTCGTCGAAATTGTCGTTGAGAATTGTTTGTCCTATTGTACCATTTTCGAAAATATTTTCAACAAGTTTGTAATCAGGAAAATCCTCGTGTAATGGATAAAAGAAGTTATTTGGCAATGCAATTTCTCTCTTTAAAAGATAATTTATAAAGTAAGTATTTTCGATATTAAAATTTGAACGAGGAAGCATAGCCCAAAAGTCTCCAAGCGTTTTGTAATATCGTCTGTTTGAGTTTGCTGAGCAAAGAATCATTCTATAAAGCATATTGATAATTGATCTATCTGAATTTGCAACAATTTCCTTAAATTTCTCGATATTGTCACCACAAGGCCTAAATACAACGTTTTCTATTTCGCGATGATTGATCAGCATCTCAGGTAAAATTGATTCATCATATGGAAATTCACTCATTTTTTAAAAATAGAAGTGATTTAGATAAATTTATCTATCAAAGTAATGCATATACTGATATTATATATATAAGAGAATATCATCTCATTATAAGAAAACTTAATAATATTGCTCGTTTTTCCTGGAATAAAGCGATGCTCGTTATCCAATTTCGATTGATACATGTTTGCATTGAAACATTGTCATGATGTTATGATGTTACACGTCTAAAAACATATCTTTATCATCATGGTTAATTCTTTTTTTTTTTTTTTTATAACGTAATGATGGATTTGCAAGAACTTAGTTTGTAAAGGAAAATGTTATTTCTTATGAATTATATGATATAGAGAACATATAGATTTGGCGCTCTCTATAAAGCAAATGTTTATTAACAGTCAAATGAAGCACTAATAAAAGCTGTTACTTCATTATTAAAGAATAACTGGAGTAATATAATATAGTATCTTATAATTCCTACAAACATAAGGATTGTCTTGCAGTGTTTTATATTGGAAAAATGATGAACTGAACAATGCAAATGTGTGCACAATTCTATTTGATTCATATTGGTAACTGTCCATTGCGAAAACTGTGAAATAGTGGATGCCGTTAGTTAAACCTTTGAGACTTTGATTTACTTGAAAACCATGAAAATCGGAATCAGTCAAGTCCAAGCAGTGCTGTTTAGACGCAGTTCTGTTATCTAATAAAGTCATGATGCAAACATTCTTATCAGGATCTGTATCCCTGACTGCTGCATTAAGGAAAATTATCTTTGACATGTCGTAATAATATGGTAAATTGTCATTAGTCATTACATCAGGCGACCTATTCTTAACAATCGTGAAATCAAAAGATCTTATTGATGAATTGATTCCATAACTATCTGTTGCAAACACTTCGATCGTGTGCTTGGAGCCAATTGTGTAGTTTGGGATGTCAAACCAAAGTTTCTCTCTGATAATTGTGTCATTGCTTTGTAATTTTTTGCTGTAATATGTTATAGACCCTTCTTTGATAAAAACATCAACATATTCATCATCTGTTAGGCCAATATCAATAAGAGCAATATCTTCTGGAATATAATACTTCTTTGGCTCAGTGAAGATTTTGATTTCTGGAGTTTTGGTGACAAGGATATCGAATGAGAATTCTTGTGTTATATTATTTTTCGTGAACGTTTCGTATTTGATTGTATAGTGGCCACCTTTGCAATCGAGATAGAATATGTCGTTATGAATGATGTCTGTGCCTTTGTCTTCAATATTTGTCAGGATTTCACGCGCTGTGCCGTTGAATGTTCGACGAACTGTTGCATATTCGCCTGTACCGAGTGAAAGGAGTCTGATGTGGACGGAGATTGTTGAGTTAGTTTCGTAGTGGGAGTCGAGATTATCACGGAGTTGAAGAGTGTATCCAATCATTGTTATCCTTACTGCACCATGTCCTGGGTTTCCAGTGATTTTCTCGTTGAGTGAGAATCTCGAAGGCATCAAAGTGTTTCCTGGTATTGTTGAAGCATTAATTAGTGATAGTGAAAAGAATGAACTTCCACCCCCACCAGTTGCAGCATAATCATACCCAGCAGCACCTCCATAAAAGCCTCCTCCACCCCCACTACCATAACCTGCCCAATAAGCACTCCCTCCATAGAACTTTCCTCCATTCCATCTCGAAGTTGATGGATTTGTTCCACCAGAATTTTGGTTTCCTGCAGTACCACCTGGGCTACCCTGAGACGGTGATTTCCTGCCATCTCCTCCTTTCTCACCACCCCCATAGCCTCCTGGATTGCTTGTTTTATCATCTACAGCTGATCCAGCGCCACCTGCAGCAAAAACTATTCCGCTTTCGTTCTGGGGTTGATCAAGAGAAACAAAACTCATCCCACCTCCTGACGCAGATAAAAATAGGTTAGATGTGCATCCTGCGCCACCTGCACCATATGTTTTACGTGAACAACCTCCAGATGCAGCAGGAATACCACCTTCTCCTGGAAAAATAAACAAAATTGATTCTTTTGTGATTTCAAGAATTCCTTCAACATATCCTCCTCTTCCTCCTTCTGAAAATACTGAGTTATACGTTACATTGCCTCCTTGGGCACCCCATGCTTCAATTTTGTACTTTCCAGGCCGAATATTCTGTCTGTATGGCTGGCATGTGTTAGGATCAGAGTATTGGTATTCATATAAGTAAACTCCTGGTGCAACAAGGCTCGTTTATCAGCTGAATCACCATTAACAATTTATTTTTTCATTATTTTGATGGAAACTTTATCGGCATTTTTCTCAACATCCTATTAGTAACTTGTCTATTTTATTAATCATTATGGTGTATAACAAGTGCAATAATAAAACTTATTTGTTATATTTCCTAAATTTTGCTTTAGTAATGATAAATTTAGAATTTTTTTGTCTGCAAAGCAACAAACATTTAGCCTATGGATTATGCTATTAATTGAGTGAAAATAGTAAGTATTCTTCTATTATATGCATTGCAAAAGCATTCCAGAGCTGAATTTATAGGATTGAATTCGCATTTTCTTGAAATGATGAATCTGAGTTAATAATTGAATTGAGTCACAGTAAATTTGGTATTACTTCCATATATTCAACGGTTTTTCATCTCAATAGTTCATTATTATTGTTTGCAACACGTTATTCAAGAACAAACATCACAATGTGAACCAATGATAAATTTGGAAATAAATTTAGCATCACTATAATGATCATTTATCAAACTCCTCAAAGAACACGTGTATCATTACATTTTATCAATCACCTACCAGATAGGAATATCAGCTTCATTAGAGTGATTTCATTTTAATGATATGTTTTATTGAATATAAAGATGAGAAAATCTTGATAAGACACGATTTGAAAACAAATAGATGATATTTTTATTTCTATCATTATATATCCTCGAATAACTTCTTTTTACAATCATATGAAAGATACCATTTATCTATTTTAGCATAACATTAAACAATTTGGTATTTGATTAATTAATTTTATTGTAATGTATTATTGACTTAAGATTATCTAAAGTTTGGATTCTTTTGTACATAGCATGTCTGTGTTTTGCATATATACAAGGAAAAAGAAATTTTGAAAATAGATTAGAGAAAGAACTGTTCCTGCTCTATATCAGATTGTGAATAAACTGTATAATGATTTTTATGCATATTTTATAAATAGAAAGACTAATTCTCTCAAATTAAAGAAAATATTAACATTTTTCAATAAAATCTTGAATTATTGCATGCAATTCATGAATATGCATATATAAAGCTAGTAGCGTCTGTATTTATAGTAAAAATGTAGTCAAAAGCTATGATTTTTACAATTTGACCCATGAATCGAAAATTTTTCGATAGAATGTTATATTTCAGCTAGAAGATGCATAATGATAAGATTTTGGCTACAAAAAGAAATTCAATAGTTTATATCAAAGAGTGAACTTCCCCGAACGATAGGATTGAGAGGTAAAAATGATTTCATTGTTTCATTTCATTTTTGCTAGTTGTAGATGCCGTCAGCGTTCATCCTATTCTCTAGTGAGATGAGGCCGAAGATTAAGGCCGAAAATCCAGGCATATCATTTGGAGAAGTCGCGAAGAAACTCGGTCAGCTTTGGAAAGATCTCCCTGAAGAGGAAAAGAAAGTTTACAAGGATAAGAGCGATGAAGAAAAGGAGCTCCACAAGAATGACGCTAAACCAGAGAAGAAAGAAAAGAAATCTCGCAAGAACAAATGCCCAAAGAAAAAGGGTAGCGAAAATAAGAAGAAGGGAAGTGAAGACAGCAACGAAAATGAAGAAGAAGAAGAGACATAAATACTGACTTAATAAATAATTATTTTAATTTCGAATACTATGCTATTATACAAGCTTGATTTGACTTATAAAAAAAATTTACATGACAGATACTGGTAGCAAAATAATATAATGGAAGCTAGAAACATAAATGACGAACAATATGAACATCTAAATACAATGTATTCTGATTATATGTCTGCAATGCATACAATATATTATCTAGATCCTTCTAAAATTCCAGATTTAATATTAAATTTGCACAATATCATCACAAAGCACGATTTAGAACCTGAATTATTTATAAAAGTTATGTTTAGAGCGAGTCTTGAAGCAATACATACACTGGAAGCATATGCAGGATTGATTTTTCGATTTTGTTCAAAAGAATCAATTAGCAACAAAATAATTAAAAAGTACGTTCGTTTTCAATTGATGTATTCGATATTAGCCAAAAAATACAGCAAAGAATTAAATATTGAAGATTGCACCGAATATAATGATCAGTCTATTGAAAAATTACTTAATTATAACTGTGACAATGATTTACTATTGGTAATTTATAATGATGACTTAAAATCATTAATAAAAATTATCGATGAAAATAATTATGACTTAAATATGAGTGTTAATGAAAATAAGCTCATTGACTGGAGTGCAATATATGGCTCAGTCAAATGTTTTAGGTTTTTAAGAAGCAACGGACAAGAACTTGAATCAATAGAAAACGCGATTTCAGGAAGAAATCAAGAAATAATTGCAGAAGCTTTGCAAGAATCCAACTTAGATGATTCAACGTTGATAAAGCTTATTTACAGAAGTATAGACTCTTATCAAAATGATCTTGCAATTAATCTGCTCATGAAATCTGATTATGAGCGTATTCTTATAGATGCAGAAAGAATAACAAAAGTCTGCAATTTACAAATATTTCTCTTCTTGCTTCATAATTCAGATTTTATAATTCCCCAAAATGCAATTGCGTGTGCAGTACATTTTGGAATTCCTAGTTTAATAGAGAAATTGATAAAATTTGGTTTTGAAATTGATGTAAATGACTCAAATAACTATTCGCCACTATTAATTGCCGCTCTACACAATTATTATAGTATTGCCAAAATGTTGATAGTTCATGATGCGAATTTAAATTATAAAGATGGTCAAAACAATACACCATTAATTTTTGCTGTCAGGTATCAACACATTGACATGGTGAAATTGCTTTTGGACAGCCATGCGCTTGTCAATGCACGAAATTCAAATAACTGGACAGCTTTGCATTTTGCTGTCAATCAGAATGAAATTGAAACTGTCAAACTACTCGTTGAAAGAGGCGCAGATGTCAATGCCCAAGATATATGGGATAAGACTCCACTGCAAATAGCTTACGATCATAACTACAAAGAAATCATAAATTTTCTCGCTACAAAAATTTAACTAATACCTGTTAAATGCAAATATTCTCGCAATCATGTTTATGCAATTATGTGTTTCCGACTATACTATAGCTCATTCATTACTTCAAAAAAAAATCAAGATAGAACCTATTTATTACGATTTAACTTGATGATATATTTATAACTAGTATGAGTTGTTAAATTGAATTGAGCATACTTGCGTTTATTCTATATTGGATCAAATTCAAAATATCAAATCTATGGCTTTAACACAATATTGAGATACTTTCATATATAATATATGTGAGGCTAGTTCTCATATGATTTGTGTTATTAGAATAGTTCAATAGAATTTATATATTAAGATAATTGTCGATATTGAGTCCTGAGAGAAAAAAACACAAAGGAGCCCATCCTTATATTTTACTCAAAGGATTTGGAAAAAATTGGTCTAAAAACAAAATAAAATCACGAAATTTATATAAGATTCTTTTTGATGGGGAAATTGCAAATATGACTCTTAGTTACGAGCAAAAGCACATAATATTATAAAAATAATGTCTTATGATTATGAGGTGCAAAGTTCAAAAATGAATATAGACAACTACTCATAAATTGATGTGTAAAGCTATCAGTGATACTATGTGAAGGATTTGGATACAAGAATTTGTGTATATTGTTTTGTTTTGCTAGAAAAAAATGCAAATAAAAATAACATGAAAACTAATAATATATTTCAACTTTTATTAATTAAATACAACAGTAGAATATTAATAAACACCTGATAATAAAATCTATCTATACTCTCTGTTATAGCTTGGTGGAGAAGGATAATTTGAATAGCGATAATCTGTGGAAGGAGGAAGCATCTGACGAAATTCATCCATATTTTGTCTTGGAGGCCATTGTTCCTCTCTTTCATTTTGTTCATATCTTTCATAATACGGCATTCTTGGTTCTTCTCTGTAAACTTGGTCTCTTGCACCTCTGTCATAGCTATCGTGTCGGCTATAGTGCTGATACGGGTCGTACATATCTTGTCTATCATATCTTGGATCCACTGGTGCCATCTTTGGCGGATATGTTGAGCTATATGCATCATATGGTTCATCAGGATATTTTCTAGGAGAAACCGCTTGATTCCTATAATCATAATAATCATTAGGAACAGAATTTGGTGGTTTTTCGTATCTCCTTGGTTCATCTCGTGGATTTCTGTAGTATTTGTCTCTTGGTTCAGGTGGATAATTATCTCTGTAATATGGATCTCTTGGTTTCGACGAAGGATGTCTATCATAATTGAGTTTTGAATCCGGATAACGCATTGTATCACGGGCCTTCGATTTGTCGGAGGATCTGCGTTCAGCAATTGAAACTTTTAATGTTCTTCCTCCGAATAATGTTTTGTTGAGGCCCTCTACCGCGGTTTTAGCAATACTTTCTGTTTCCATTATGACAAACATCACTCCACCGAATTGATTTGAGTTCGTTCTATTTAAAGATTTGATTTCGACTACGCGGCCGAAAACGGCGAACAATTCTCTGATTTCCTCCTCTCTTGTACTGAATGGGAGGTTCCCGATGTAAACAGTTCGGCTGTCAACTGAAGCCGAATCCTGTTTTTCGCTCATTTTTGATTTTTGGAAAAATTAAATTTGCTTTTATTGCTAAATATAGACTATGCTATAGCAGTCTCATGCAAATGACTGTCAATAAACTACAAAAATCACTCAAGATCTCACTAAAATCGTTCTAAAATGTAATTGTATTATAGATATGTGAAGTATATCGACATTTTGTCAATATTTTAAAATCAAAATGAATATTTCATCTGCAATTTCGAAGATATCATAAAAAAACTATATTATTTTTATGATATAGTTGCAATTATTATGATATATTGATATATTAATGAGCAAATAATAATCATTCATGATGATTTGCAATTTGAGAAACTTTATATAGAACTGTGTTCTATATGCATTGTAATGTTTCATTAAAGACAAAATTGAAATCTCTCACTTTCATATTATCCATGAAGTAGCGAAAAATTTCAACAATTTTTAAATTTATAAAAATAGATATGATTATGCAAGTTGAAAACTAAAATTTCCGTTTTATTTACTTGTCCTGTGGGATGCAAGCCATTGTAGCCTCACCACACTGGTTGTTCTTGTCCTTGACCATACGGATGTAGCCCTTCTCACCCCATGATGCGCCCCATGAGTTGCGGACGATCCAGTAGTTCTTGGAGCCTTCTGTGCCGTAGCCAACGCAGCCAACACCGTGGTCGAGGTTGTAAGCAGAGCAGCGGGATTCATCATAGATACCACCGGAGTAGAGCTGGAATGACCACTGGGAAGCATCGATAGCAATAGCAGCTGGACCCATTGTAGCAACCTTAGCAGCAAGATCCTTCTCTGAGCCTTCTTCGACGTTGATGTGTCCCTTGATCATGGAGCCAGCCTTAGCAGCGTTGAACTTGCAGGAGCCATCGCGAGCTGTGTATGGGTAGTCAGCGAGGTAGGAGAACTTGCCGCCCTGGTGAGCAACAACATAGTCATAGGCAGCATCCATAAGGCCACCATTGCAGCCATAGCAGGATGTAACGCAATCAACAAGGTTCTGTTCAGAGAGCTTCTCGAGCTTGCCAAAAGCAATGGCGTACTGGGACTCCTGAGCCTGGATGGCAGAGAAAGCCCAGCAAGAGCCGCACTGGCCCTGGTCCTGAACTGGGTTGACAACACCCTTTTCACGCCAGTCGACAGCATCGTTAGCGATGGCGTTGGATGGGATAGCCTTGCGCTGAACCTTGTTCATGCGGAAACCAAGGAGAGACTTGTACTCAGCTGGTGTGAGGTGAGCGAGCTTGTTAAGAGCGACTGTGAAGCCGAGGTTAGCAGCGTTGTGCTCCTGGACAAGGCGCTTGTTGGAGAGCCAGATGCCGAGGCGAGTCTGGTACTCTTCGCCTGTGAACATGTTGCCTGTCTCACGCATCCAGCCGAGGAAGGCCTTCTGCTCGTGTGTTTGGACGAACATTAGCAGTGAATGAAGTGAGTTTCAAAACTTTCAATACTTTGAGAGTAGCAGGTAAACTTTGAATACTTGATATCACTTTCATTTCAACATCAGCTGACATATTTTACAGTATTTAACAATATGCGCATTTTTAATTGCGTAATAATGATCAACAACGTTTGAATTTTTTACGTTTTTTTGATTGATTGTCAAATTTGTTATAGTTTGGCCAGGCGATTTTTCTTTAAAATATTAATACCCTATATGTGTATATCAATTTGGACCGATTTCAGATCTTTTCAAAAATTTACGAAATTATATCGTTTGAGCTATCATTTAAATTTCATATTTATCACACCTTTAATTAATATAATTGATCATTGGAATCTTAAAATATTTTTGCGAAATGTGGGAAAATGATCTTGGCAGGTGACTCTTGTTGAGTTTGATACGCCATAAGCCCATGATGAGGACCATACATTCTAAGGTCACAGACTGAACACTTCACTTAACTTGAGATAATTTCATTTTTGTGACTAAGAAAAATCAAAAGCGAAGATCGGATATGTCATAGCTTGTCAGAACGGGCTCCAATCACAATAATTTGTTTTGTTTTCGTTTTTTTTTTATTTTTTATTTTTTTCCGTTCTTTATATGGAAACATGCCAAACATATCTGTGAATCATGGGCATTACATATCAATATTCCGTAAAATTGAACTCCCGGATTCATATCCGAAAAACAATAATATCAATTTTCGTCAAGAATACGTTTAACCTCATAACTACTGGAATGTTTATGTTCAAAATTTGAATTTAGTTTGTGTTTTTTTGAACCGATAAAATTTCATACGCCAAAAGGCAACAATTAACTTAAATAGCATGTCTTGATAAAGTCCTTAGTAACATATTCAAAACTCTAGCTTTACCTTTGTTTAAACTAATATATTTTATCATTGATAAATAATATTTGCGTTTCAGGAACTGCAAACTAAAGCTTTAAGGATTTATATTAAAGACAAAACATTTTATAAAACAGATATTATAAAAAAAGAATTATACAAAATTCGATGAGGATCTAGCGTTATAAGCATGCTGAGCCATCTTCTGGAGAATATTATTTGTATCAAGACCATATTCCTCGTATTTCTGCAATGCAATGCCATACCACATCATAGCAACTTTGTCATCTCTTGGGAATTTCGTTCCATTTGCGAATAAATCGCCAACGTATTCATGCATCATTCCGCCTTCTTCGCTCATGTTCATCGCCTGTGCTGCTCTTCTCGCCCATGTTTTGTCGTTGTAAATAACAGCGAGATGCAACAAAGCTATAGGATCAAGCGGGCACCTGGATAAGTAAACAACGCCAGATTCAGCGCGTTCTGTATTAACTAAACCATGGAACAAAATCAAGCCGATCATGAGATTCGCTGTCTCGCTGCCTAATATTGCTGCTTTCCCAAATAGTTCCAAAGCGTAAACTGAGTCTTCGAGTGTTAAGCATACGAAAGCTGCCGTGCAGAGATCTACAGCATTCTGAGACTTGCACTTTGCTCTGAATAAATGGCTTTCGCATAATCCGCGTGGCTTGAGGCCCTGAAGATGCTGAAGAACTGATTTGCACATTGCTAAGTTGCGGCGCTCAAAATTGGGACTGGCAAGTTCGAATGCTTTAAGGAGCAGCTGTGTTGGCGTGTTTCCTGCGATAGGAGAAGGAGAGCTGAGAAGTCTTGCCGCAGGACTGAGCCCCGGATTCTCACTTTTCGAGACAGAAACAATCTCGTACTCATTCAAAATCGGTCTGTATTCTACTGATGGCTGTGCAGGGAGAAACTGCGACGCCATCTTGTAAGGCTCCGAGAAAGAAAGTAAAGAAATAGCATCAGCGAGCTGTGGGAATTCAAGGTGATCAGTGAGATTGGCTTTAAGTAATGGCGAGAAAAAGTATTTCTTCTCTTTGAGGAAACTATATCTTGTTGCAACTGAAAGCCATTGTATAAATGAAACAACCATGTTGCTGCTGCGATAGATAACTAGCAAAGAGTTCGCTGATGCTTGTAGACCCTGTGAAGCGCACCATCTGTGCCATTTTATTGATAATTGTGTTTGGCCGAGATTTTGTAGCGAGCTTGCAATGAAACCTGCGGCAAGAACTGACTTTGTTTTTGCGAAATATGCGTTGAAATAAACGAGAGCTCGTCTGTAATCATTATGTTGATAATATAATTCACCTAAATAGTAATTTGCTTCAAGAGAGCCGCTCCTTATAGCACGTGTAAACCATCTGATTGCTGTTAAAATCGTACGATCGTCTGTATCAGGAAGTGGCGCTGTGTTAAAGGCGCCCATTGTCAATCTTCCAAGTAAAACCATTGCATTTTTATTGCCTTGGCTTGCTGACTTCTGGAGCCAATGTCTCGCAGTATAAGAATCGTTTGTTGATAAAGCTAATATTCCTAAAAATAGAGGAATGTCTGGACTTTCGAGGTCTGTTAATAGAGAAAGGAATACTGATGCGCGTAGTGATGATTTCTTTGCATTTTGATTATCTTCATTTAAACATAAAAAAGCCAAATCGGTAAAAAGCTGAGATTTTTTCGCCATATTAAGCTCGGATGCATTGTTTGTTAAAGCGTACTCTAAATGATACAGTTGGTCATCGAAATTTTGATGTTTATGATGAACAACTAATAAAGGCGATGGTGTAACAAGCATATTTATGATGTTATTATTATAAAACAGTTAAGTTAAAACATAAAATGATATAAAATTTTGTTTTTTAATATAATTTAGTAAAAAAATAAAAAACATTAAAATAAAATACAGAAATTGAGATTACTGTTGTACTGGCCATTCTCCTGGGACGAAGTTGTAAGGTGTTGGACCAACAGCAAAGCTCTCAATAAGAGAATCGTCGAAACGACGATTGAATTTCATGAAACCGGCTGGGCACTTAGATTGATCATTGATATGTCTAACTGGCATATTTTCTGTGCTATATGCAGCATCATTTGCTTCGATGTCCTGGTATGGGATGCCGAAATTGCAGCCAAGGTGTGGAGAAACCCACCACCAGCGGAGCTTTGTCTCTGATGGGTTAATTGAAGTATCTACTTCGCCCCAGCCATAAATTGTGACATCAAGCATACCAAGATAATCACCCTGATCATCTGCTGAAGAATAGACACCATTGTCGTATGTAAACAAGTTAGCACGAACAAGGATTGAAGATGTAACAGGGCCAACCTCAAATAAGTGAGATTTGATCCATCTCCAATTATAAAGGAAGTAGATTGGGCATTGATCCTCACTTGCATCAGGATCGCAACTACCTGTTAGAGCATATGAACGAGAGCAGCCTGTAGTTCCTGGATAACAACCAGTTGGTGAAAGGCAAATATCTTGTGTTAATTCTGCAACTGGTGCCTGAAGGTTTGATGTTCTTGGGCTTGTTGCTGATCCTGGGTCATCCCAGCGAACGTTTTCTGGGATCTTTGCTTTCCAGAATAATGAATAAGCCTGAACAGAAGACCTTTCGATGCAAGCGTCACCGAGAATATCGCAGTCCAACATGAACTGAAGAGAGAAGTTCATGAATCTGTTGGCCCATCTACCGACGGAGACTGACATCGCGGATGTAACAGAAGGGGCCCATGAAGAACAAAGCTGTGTGACATCAAATACTGGAACACTGTATGTTCTTTCATTTAAATCTTTAAGATCGTTTTGCCAAATTCCTGCGAAAGTGAAATTTTTCCATCCAGCATATCTTGATTCATCGGCTCCGACAGGAATTGCCGAGCCCTGCTTCTTTGGTGCAGCACGTACTGGAGAAAGGAACCTTTTAGCATCTGCAATAGTTAACTTAGCAAACTGTGGATTAAGTTTAGCCTTGTAAGTAGACTTTGGGTCATTGTTTATGGCGTCAACGAGTTCTTGTGTAATCAATGGATCACTGTCACTCAGCTTTGATGCAGCAATAGCTGAAAAAACGAAAAACATTTAATGATTTTTTTTTAAATACTCTACCGGGCAAAAAAAACTGACATTGAATTTTCCGGTACAAAGGATCGTTCTTTTCAAGTTTTGGCCGAAACATTTACATTTTTCGGTGTGTTTCAGTTTGCATTATAGAAATATGGATTAATTCCCAATATCTGAAATTTCAAAAAAAATCCTTTACGCATGTGGTAATTTTGTTTGCATTCAATACTTTACATGCTGATACAATAGCCAAATTTCGGATCATTTGTTTCAATATTGAAATATATTTCCAAAAAATAATATCTTCATGAATAGGATAGTTTTGTTTCGTCATGTACTTTAAATGTTGGTGTATTAATCATATGTCAAATGATTTGTTTCAATATTGAGTAATATTTGCAAAAAATAATTCAATTATGATTATGGTTGTTTTGTATATGTGAAATGTTTTGCATGTAGATGCATCAATCATATATCATATGATTTGATTCAATACTGAAATAAATGAAAATTATGAATAGGTAAAGCTCATTATATGTGTGTGAAATATCTTAGGTTCCATTTTAAATGAAGTATTATGTTTAAATTACAATAATATTGTTTTGCTTGACTATAAAGTCATCATTGCAATGCAGGGAAATGATATCTGAACTATTGAAATGAATAATTGGGACTAAGTCCAGAATTTGATGAACATTTTAATGTAAAACTCAAGAAAATGTTGACTGACACCAAATTTTTTCCGAGATTATCACAAATTTCCTCAATTTCATTAGCAAATACGTTTCTTTACATTTTAACAAATAATTGGCATCAAACGACTGAATTATAACGCCTATGAGCGAATTTAAATAAATTTGCAAAATATCATTCCTTTGATATCACACATATGGGAAAAGTGAAACCTCTGGCCTGGAAAATCTATTGGATAAAGTTAGAGTTAAGGAAATTATTAAATGTTAAATTTCGATTTCATTCATTTGATAGCTCGCATTATTCAATTTTTCATTGTTAGCAATGGAAAACAATGGACGAAAGTAAAATATAAAATTGCGAAATAAAAAATTCTCTATTTATTTAATGCCACCTCATGAAATAGTCTTCACATCATGTAAAGATTCGACATCTTTATTGCAAATTTTGAAATTCCTTAGTGGGTTGTTATCCGAATGAGATCGTTAAGTCAAGATAATATATCAAGAATATAATAGATATACTATCATTTCCGCATGTAATGACGCACAGATATTAGGAAATCAAAATCGGAAGTATCGTCTTCTCATTATTACCAAGAAAACGAATAATAAGCTTATTGTACTCGAAGAGTAGGATGCGTTTATCTTAATTATACATCTTTTGTACAACCAAAGCGATTGTCAAAGATATTCATAAGCACTTTCTTCTAATTTCTGGCATAGATTTGCATGTATATCATCGAAATAACGCTAATAATAAAGCCTCAGCGTTTTAAATGCAGAAAAGATTCGTTCGATTCAAAATATCTTGAATCTTGCCAAACACAGTGCGACAACATAATAGATCCCACATCCATCTCATGATAACCAGCGGAGAACATGCCAGTTACTGATCCAAAATTCCTGAATTTTAATTGATTTCAAAACGACGTTGGTTGTGTCACTTTTAATCTAATTTTGGATCAATCAAAACCTAATCATTACAATGTAATCAACCAAAAAATTAACACTTTACATGTCAAAATTTATGTCAATCAAATTCCGGTTGAAAAATTGAAATAAACGTCAATATATATATAGATGATTTTTTCGACATTGAATGTCAGCCTCTCAAAAAGGAGAATAGATTGAATAGTTTACAAACCTAATTTTTTATTTTGTGAAGTTTACAAGATGAAATCAATTTAGGTATAAATGGCCTTAATCAACCGTGCCGAGGCTCCACTCAACGCTGAACTTAAGCCACTCGCTACAGTCGAGGACAAGAACATCTACACAACATCCTACATCGGTGTTTCGAAGCATCTTATCAGTTACGACAATGATGATTACGCTTTCGAGAGAAATCTTGCCTTGAACAACTGGAGTGTCGATGGTGTTGTCCCACTCAGCAAAGAAGAAATCGAAGCTGAGAGAGTTGAGAACAAGAAATTGATGAAAGAATTCACCAAGAAAATCATGAAGATGGATTATTCTAACATGAGTGTTCCATGCTCTTACTCCGAACCACGTTCATTCCTTGAGAGGATGGCTGATTTCTTCTCCTACCTCGCTGGTGAATATCTTGACAAGGCTGCTGCTACAAAGGATGTCGAAGAGCGCCTCAAGCTTTTGTCTATCGGCATCGTCGCATCCCTCCACCTCTATCACCAGACAAAGAAACCATGGAATCCAGTCTTAGGTGAAACATATTCATGCCACTTCCCATCTGGCGCCACATTCTATGCAGAGCAGACATCCCACCACCCACCGATCTCCATTTTCGAGATCTTTGGCAAGGAAAACGCTTGGAAAGTTTCTGGCCGTTGCGATTTCGAAGTTGACTCATCAATGAATCACTTTGAGCTCAAGCAGAAGGGTCTTTTCGTCTGCGAGTTTACAGATGGTGATAAGTACGAGTGGGAATTCCCCAATACCTATGTAAATGGTCTTCAGCATGGCGACCGCTACATCCGCGTCGTTGGCAAGATCGTCATCAAGAACAATGAGAAGATGATGAAGGCTGTCATCAAGCTCGCACCAAAGAAGGATAAGAAGCTCGGAATTACAGATTTCGCTTATACATATATCTACGGCGGTATCAAGAAGATCCGCGGCAAGAAGGAAAAGAGAACCGATTTCATCAAGGTTTTCCGTGGAGATTATTGCAAGAATCTTATAATGGACGATCAGACAATTTGGGACATCAACAACGATAAGGCCAAGCGCCCACACCAGGATATCGAAGACCATAAGCTTCTTCTCTCCGACTCAAGATATAGATACGACCGCGCCTACTTAATCGACAAGAAGCCGATGGAACAGGCCGACTTAGTTAAGAAGACAGTCGAAGACGCTCAAAGACGTGAAGAAAAGCTTAGAATCTGCGTCAAGAAATAAGTCTTGTCTTCAAAATATACTATTTAAAGGTTTTACTCTCTAATACTCGATTTATTAGTTTAATTTACGCTGTTATTCAGCCTATTTCCCCATTTTCCACCATAAAAATTTGAATAATATTGAATAGAAAACTAAGCATATTGAGCTCAAAGCCTACGAGAATGTTTTTTCATTAATATTATACTGTTTAAACTATGTTTTAATTTTTGCGTTTTTCAATTCTATTTCTAAATTTAGAGCAAATTCTAGAAATTTCATATGATTTTTTTGATTTTTGTAATTTTTTCATATTTAAATCTTATGATTTTGGACTTAATTTTCAAATTTTAGCGAGAAGATAAGGTAGTAGATTCTGGTTATCCATTTTTAAATATCGGGGCTTTACATGTCAAAAACGAGACTTTACATTTGACAATCGAAATAATGTCAAGTTCGATTCTTCACGAAAAGGAAGTCATTGGTGCCAATTATGAGGGAGAAATCAAACTAGGCGCCTACCATGACGGACTTTACGTATACGTTAACAATGCTGATAAGATTTACGCTTTTAATACGATTAATTTATCCAAAATCACTTTCGATCCACCAGACAGATCAATAAATTCATCGATTACAGCTGTAGCTTTGTCGCCATCGCATGAATACATCGTCGTTGGCTTCATCGATGGATCAATTCAAAGTTATGAATATCCGAATCCGAAACCACAGAAAGTAATATCAAAAGCACGCAACACGGCAATCCTAGGTCTCACTTTTGTGCGTGAAAATACATTATTATTCATGGAAGCATCAAATTACGTTTATACATACGAATTCTCTAAGTCACTTACTGCATTGTTCAACAAAGAGAAGGTCGTCTGCAAGCTGGTAACACAAGGATTGTCAATGATTACGCCTCCTATTTACAGATATTCACCGCCGACACAAAACCAGAAACAGTCTTCGTATTCGATATGTTCAGTATGGGACAATGTATTCATTCTTGCCATGCAAGAGAATTTGAAGCTTCTTCAGTACGTGGAAGAGATTTCTGTCGTTCATTCTTTTCCGGAATTTCCTTCTGCTTACGTAGACATCTTAGTTGAAGACGAATCAACTCTCAAGCTCGCAATATTCTCGAACTCCAAAGCTACACTCATAAAATTCACAAGAGGAAAAGATCCAGAAATTTCGAAGTCAGTTGATATAGAAATCTCCCCATTACAAGTCTCATTCCTTACAGAATCAGTCCTGTCAGTCATAGACGCTGACCACAAATGCAAATTCGTTAATTTTCAGGACGGATCAATTCAAGAAGCCGAAATTCCTCATGGAGGCTTCACAATCTCTCTGGAAGGAACAGGCGGCTTCGTATCATTCAATGGAGGAAAAATGTATAGATATACTTTGCCTTCTTTCGTTGATAAATTCGATGATATTCGTAATAATGACAGATTTGATGAAGCAACAGTTTTATGTGCTGCTGCGATTCGTGGTGATAGCTACGCATGTATAGGATTGCCTGCTAACGCTTATCAGCGCGAATTGTTCGTACAGACGAAGTTTATGGAATTTTTCACAAATTACATGTCAATCGAGCTATTTAAGTCACAAAACTTCGACGAAATATTCGACCAATGCATAAAAACAGCTACAGATATGAAATCTACAGAATGGATCACCACAAAATTATTAAATATATTTAAAGACGAAGGAAAGCTTCCAATCTACTTCAAAAAGATAATATCACTCGATCCAATGGCCAGCAAGTTCCTTTACACACGAGAATTCTTCGAAAGTCTTCTTGAAAATTACGATGAGCCAGATATATATGATTTCATCTCAAAACTCGATATTTCAGTTTCGTATTCAGGATTATTGATAAAATATGCTGTAAAACACAATAATATCGACTTTGCATTCTATATTTACGTTAATTATCTGAAAGATATAATTTCAGGAATTCAATTATACTACAATTTCGAGAAATACGAAGAAATTGTCAACAAACTCAAAGACATTATATCAGAAGACAAAGGAAACTTCGCAAATAGCTTAATTTCTTGGCTATTTTCATTTGATAAGTCAACAAATACATTTCCAAGGCTTTCGTGCTTAATTAAGAATCTTCCTAAGGATATATCATACATCAAAATCATCCACAAATACATTTCAGAGAAAGAAAAACCATTTTCGATTGATACATTTTTCAATTCTTTAGTTGCAATTGTTTCTACGGAAAAACTCGGCTACAAACATGATTTATACAAATATTTGGCAGACTTACTCATTCATAATGAAATCCGTCTTTCACATTTAACAATCACATTTTTCCTCGGCGGAATTTTCACGAAAGACTTCGCAAAACCTGATATACGTGAGACATTACTCCTTAAATTGATAGAAAGAAATCTTATTGACAATATTGCATCTCCGCTCATGGATCTTTGCGATACTTTTGATTTTAAGCAGGCAAAGGGCCTTTTAATGATCAAAGGCAAACGTTATGATACAGTTATTGCTGAAATGTTGAAAGATCCGAAAACTGATGTTTATGAATTCATGAATAAGATGATTAAAGAAGATTCAAGTGCTATAAATAGCATAAGAAATGCTATCGAATCATTTACAGATCATTTTCTCGCAATTAGCTACGAAAAATTATTTAATCTTGTTTCTACCAATTTTACAGACTTGATACCAAGAATTCCTACTCTTGCACATGATAAGATGCTGATTAATTCATATTTAAGGCTTGTTATGAATGATCCGAAAACAGAAAAATTGGAAATCGGCGAAAAATATCTTAAATCTTATGCTGAGTACTTATGTGACTACTACCCTGACGATGTTCTTCATTTCGTACGCAATCAAAAAGATTCCGCTTATATTGAAATATTACCTCCAATTAAAGCAAATAATATTAACGATGCATCAGCATTTATACAATTTAACATCGGAGAACTCGAAGGTTTCGCAAAAGCTATAACAGATTTCCTAGGAGAAACAGCAATTTTGTCAATTAAAAATGTAATTCCAACAGAAAGAGTCGTTTCATCCACAGAATTCATTTCAGAGATGTGCAAGAAGCTTGTTTCTAAGAATGCTTCATCAGAATTAACAAAGAATTTGTTATTGAATTTAATTAAAACAACAGTTTTAGCAATATTCGGTACATCAAAGCTTCCAGATGAAGATCGCCGCGAAAAAGCTCCACCTTTCAGAGCCCTTCTGTTGTCTTTGTCAACTTTGGCTCCGAATTCGTTTTCATTCGAAGAATTAATCAAATTCTTGATGTCCGAGCTATGCGAACTAGAACTGAGCGATGCCAGGACAACAATTATATCCGTTTTCAATGACTACCAATATGATGTCGATAGCAACAAGAATCTCGGCGAACTCTTCAGCAACGACTCAAGGAAGGCTTATGAGGACTATATAACACTGAATGTTAAAGGAAACATTTACAGATCAGTCACATGCTGCACTTGCAAGAAGAGATTAACCAGCGGAGGCTCGTCAATAAGAGTCTTCCCGTGCGGACACGTTTTCCACGGAGCCCCACCATGCCTGATGAAGGAGCAGTGCCCAATCTGCACGCGTGATGATGTCTATGCACAGGTAGCAAAGACAGACAGCAACGACAACTCTCTCATGGAGAGAATTGTTAAGAGGAAAGTCATGAAGTTCGAAAACGACATCCATTCCCTTCCTAATATTGGCGAAGTCATCTGCGACGAAACATCACTCGCTGAAACGCCAGTATTATTCCCAACGGTACAGTTTGTGCCAACAATTTGATTTTTTTTAATAAACTTATTGTCATTATATTTTTTAAATAAATAATTTTCGGAATCTTTGGATTTGCAAATTAAAATTTCGAAAATTTTTTTTTGTGTTATTGTAATATTTAAGGGATGGCTCAACCGTTTTTTTCTCGGACCTAAAAAACAGGGTCTATCAGCCCCCATGTTTGCTATAATACGTT